>MU225866.1:1139608-1159927 GCA_018584345.1 Thuja plicata | reverse complement strand
CCTAAGTTTGAAACCACCAAGTTCAACCATATTCCCATCGAGTTCTAGATCCCTATCTTTTAGGCCTTGTAGCCCTTTTTGCCAATTAGGCCTCCTAAATTGTAGGACAACACTTTTCTTGTGAAAACACTCCAAAGAACCCCCAAATCTCTTCCAATAGTCTTCAAGTAAGTCAAAAACCCACAAGGAGTTTCTAGGTTTCAGATTCCAACTCTGTCCGTACACCTGGTTTCTTGAATATGGTCTTTTTCTTTCTTTTGGGCCAGTTTGAGGTCTTAGGCTTCAAACCTTGGAAAGCTGAAGTCTTGGGCACTCCTCCACCTTGTTGAGAACCTACATAACATCCTTCAATACACCCATGGCCTTCTTGGCTCATGAGAACACCCCCTACAAATTTAAAACTAACTGTCACTTTCTCTTCCTAACCGAGCTGTGCATGTTGCTCGCTTAGGGAAAGTTATTAAAAATACTTTCAAGTACTTTCAGAGCTCCTCCTTCCACAGTCTTGAAGCTCCATGGACCTAGTCTCCATTCCTAGGTGGCCATATAGAAAAAATGGTGGGAAGTGGAGTTAGGTCCACATCTTTGCTCCTTGGCCAAAACTGGATAGCAAACAATCCAAAACTAAAAGAATTTACAAACTACAAATAAAAAACAACTACAAAGAAAACTAACTATTGGAAAAGCTTGATAACATGAACAACAATGGATTCCACTAATCACAGTCCTAGTTTCAATCCATGCACAATGACAAAACACCAAAATCCTTCAAATCTGTTGTCTTCACATTCAAATCTCTTGGCTCCAATATCATAAATCTGTACAATGTCCTCTCTCCTTTCAAATTAGGGTTTTGTCACCTTATATACTTTCCACACACATGTTTCACTCCTTCTATGGGTTCAAAAACCATTAGAACCTTGAAATCCTCTAGACAATAAAATGTTGTCAGCAACTTTTAAAATTTGCTAATGTTGCATAGCAACATTTTACATTGTAATTGCAATTTACACTTTTTAAGTGTTTCACCACCATTTCAACCTATCCAACCTTAGCTAGACCACCTAGGGTATCCATGATGACATCATCAAGTACAGTCCACTAATCAAGAGCCAAAAAGAGCTATTCTAACAAAATAGAAGCATAAAATGAAATCTAACTAAAACACCTTTGGTCAACATGACCTTATGTATTTACAATGCCCTACAAGAGGTTCTTTCACACACTTAACACCCAAAATAGCATGAGACCACCAACTTACTAGTTTCTCAAGGGTGCTCCTGCACCAAGAATACTTGAAGAAGACGTATGCATTGAACAACCAGAAGGGTTTGTTGATCCAGACAAGAGGGACATGGTATGTAGACTACAAAAAGCACTATATGGATTGAAATAAGCACCCCAAGCCTGGTATGAAAGACTTCATTCCTATCTTATAAGTATTGGATTTATAAGGACTAGTGAAAACAGTAATCTTTATTTGAAGGAAGATATTGATGCTAACATTTTGATTGTTGAGATATTTGTTGATGAAATCATATTTGGAGGCAATGATATGCTATGCAAATCATTTGCAAATGAAATGAGCAAAGATTTTGAGATGTCTATGTTTGGAGAGATCAAGTTCTTTCTTGGTTTGTAGATCATGCAACAAGATGAAGGTATTTTCATTACACAATCCAAGTAAATCAAAGAAGTACTGAAAATATTCAAGATGGAAGAGTCCAAACCAATTGGAACACCGATGGAAATTGGATGCAAACTCAAAAAGGAAGATAAGTCATCAGAGGTAAATCAAACTTTGTACACATCTATGATTGGAAAACTCATGTATGTTGTACACACTAGACCAAATATTGCACATGCAGTAGGAATAGTTGCTAGATTTTATGCTAATCCTAGGGAATCACATATGACTATTGGCAAAATAATCCTAAGATATCTGAAGAATACTGAGGAATATGGCTTATGGTATAAGAGAGAAGGAAAATTTGAACTTGAGGTTTTTACCGACGCTGATTGGGATGGAAATATTGATGACCGAAAGAGCACAACTAGAGGAGCATTCTTTATGGGTGACAGAATTGTCACATGGATTAGCAAGAAGCAAGGACACATCTCTCAATCTACTGCAGAGGTAGAATATGTTGCTACTGCTACAAACTACTCAAATATTGCATGGATCAAACAATTACTGGAAGGTATGCACATGAAAATTTTAGAACCAATAATTATCTATTGTGATAATACAAGTGCAATAAACATTTCCAAGAATCCAATCATGCATGCTAAAACAAAGCATATTTCCATCAAGTATCATTACTTGAGAGAATAACTTTAGGAAAAGGAAGTGATACTTGAGTATGTGCAATCAAAGGAACAATTGGTTGATATCTTCACCAAGCCACTACCCAAGGATGCATATGAGTACTTGAGAAAGAGACTAGGGGTCAGAACCTTGTCTACTAGTCAGTAAGATGACTAGAAGGTTGCATCACCCTATATATTATCAGAATATAATTCATGTTGATGCAAGCAGATAGATGAACCTCAATGATACATCTATACACATCAAGGTATTTATCTTCTCCAAGCACCAAAATTATTACCGATGGATTGGTAAATTCAAGGAGTATATTGTGGATAGAAAGGACCCGTTTAACAATTCTATCAAATATTTGTTTGAAAAGATGTTTGTTTGGCATTGTTTTCAAAGGGAGAGATTTTATCCATTATCATCTCAGGAAGAGATCATATCCAACGAAGCATCCATAGGGAGAGATGTAACAAGAAAGGGAGAGTACACACTGTTAGTTCCTTTTCTTGTTGATATGAAAAATACTCTTAGAGAGCTTGCTCTATTAATCCCAAACACTGACTAGGCAAGATGTAGAATGACAGAAACAAGGTTTTGAAACCTCCTACACTTTGAGCTCCACTAACTCGGGTGGGATTACCCTTCTAACTTAGAATAATGAAATCACTGAATTATTCCAATTAACTGTGGATGAAATTACAAGGGTTGATAACTGTAACTTTTATTGAATATAGACCAGACCAATAAGCAAAGATTAATTTTAATAGTGATAGTCACTTGATTTAACAGACATAGACCAGTGCTTAATCCTAGGGATTAGAGTCACTTATGAACAATTTTAACTAGCTTGATCATGAACATGAACTTAAAACAATTACAGCATCTGACATAAACATAGATATACCTTATATACCTATCTCAACACACTTAACAAGTTAATTTATCAAATTCATTGTATACCCTGAATCTTATTGAAACATTCCTAAGGCAATATTAGTCTTTCCTTGAAAGAACCCTAGAAATATATCATAATCTGCGTGACAAACATATAAATTGAACATTTCTCAAATATTCAATCTAAATAAAATTTAGATCACCAAAATGAAGACACAATACTCATTATATGCTTCAGAAACTGTTAACTAGATTTCATTTTCATTCAAAATCAGAATTGCTTGCTACATTCAACAATAATTCTCCAAAAACCTATTGTATTGGTCTTGAACCAGAGTTTATACAATTATACATTGCATTCTCAAAAATAAAATGGCTATCCTTTTCCCAGTAGTCTTGGAATCCTTTTATAAGTAAGGATGCAACAAGCTACCGACTTACTGGGAAAGATTTACAAAATATTTTGCAACAACCTTGTAACAGACAAGAAACAAAACTTATAAAATAACACGAGTGGTAGCTATTCGCAAAGTTTGAATAAGGTTTGTTGTTGTTGTTGACAATGTCCTCCTTATCCTTTCAGCTTTTCCTCCCATCTGTTTACCTCTTTGGTGGTGGGCCAATCAAAGGTTTTTTCTTCTTCCAACTTCACAACAGCTTCTATCCACCTAGAATCCATGCCATTTCTGGCCTCAGAAATGAACTTGGCCATATCTCTCTTGATCTTGAAAAGGCTATCAATCAATTCGTTGTAATATTCAGCATTCGTATCCTTTTCCAAGCGTTGCTTTATATCTTGATTTTTTAGTACAGTGTCAAAACCAGCTACCCAATCTGATTGTGTTTTTGAAACACATATTTCATCATAAATTTTTGGGATCAATGATGGACATTGATCACCAAATAGCTGCAACTTTTTGTCTATCAAATTAGATTTACCATTGAAAAAGGCAAAGGTGTCATTCACCTTACTAACCATCTCAATGGTATCCGTTACTTTATCTAGGAAATCATCAAAATATAGCATATCATTTTTTAACTTATCCAAGATCCTTTCCTTCCCTCACCACATTTTGAAATCAGGTTCTACGAAAATCATAGCTTCTACAGGTGTCTTTGAAGCTTCTTGTAATGACCCATATAGTGTATACTATGTTAGTTTTCTATTTTAGGAAAGCAATCCTGTGTTGCAATATGAGAAATATAACAAACATGACATTTATGCTATGTTCCTATGATATCTCTTTTGATTGGCTTTTTGCCATTGTAGAATCTTCCTTAAATCCAATGGCAACATCTGTCACAACTTTTTCCACTTCCTCAAGGGTTGGAGTTTTTTCCCTCTTACTTTCTATTAAATCCTCTTTCAATTTGGCAATTTCCTCTTCTAATGTGTGGTTCTGGACCACCACTTCCTCATGTTTCTTTGCTAGGGCCATCATTTGGCCAAAATTTGTTTCATATCTCTTGGACAGGTCATCGACTTTTGCCTAGTTCATGAATGAAACTTGTGTTATTAACTGAGCTATCTCAGTATCTGAAGTATTCTACAAATTCCATATCATCCTATCTACCCTTTTCTCTTCTCTAATAGTCATGACTAAGGGTTTTTGTGTGGCAGGAGCTAGTGACCATATTGCCAGGGTTTTAGATTTAGGATCAAAGCCTGGTCCTTTCAATACTTCATCCATTTCAAACTCTATTTTCAACAGAGGATCTTCTTGCCTCCTAATCTAATCAATAATGAATGTGGATTGTAGATCCCAACTAGGCATCATCATTACACCACTATTATGTACTAGCAACCTGGCTTGTTCCACAGTAATCTGTTCACTCTCAGGATCATAATCTTGGAGTGTTTGTACAATTTCCTCATTCTTATCTAAATTTTCTTCTTCTGCAGTCAACTCTTGCCTCAAGTTATTTTGTTTCAATTTAATCAATAAAGTCTTGAATTATTCATACTTTATGAACTCATCATCTTTCATGAACTCATTAGTCATCATGACCCTCTCGTCATCCTTTTCAAATAGTACCATTTAATTGTCTCCTTGGCCCTCAGCCTCAGGCTCTTTCTACAATTGTCTCTTCAACTTTCTAAAATATTTACCATGCTCAGAGATCATGGCCTTGGCCATGCTTTTCCTATCCTACACCATCTTGTGCTCTTTCTTTTGTTTCTTCCTTGGTGTCTCTCTAGCTGAAGTAGCCTCTTTACCAGCCTCTTTCTCTTCATGTTGTTCTTCTTTGGTTGTTCCTCTGCCTATTTTTCCTGGTGTTCTTGGTCATGTAATGCAACTAGAATTCGGGACCCTTTAGATTGTGCATCTTCAGCACTCAATTGTGGTACTTGTGCCATTAGGGTTTCATAGGACTTGAGCATTTCCTCTATCCTTTGGAAGTATGGGAGATCAGGGAAAAAACTAGAGAATGAATTATTTGATTCTTTCCACTCAGATTCTACTCTTAGGAGGTCATTCCACTTCCTTCTCCTATCTTGGACTTCTTTCTTATTTAGCTTGTTCCTCACAAAATCCTCATCATCCAGTGGCTCATGATCCCTAATTTTTTGCCAAGGAGTCATTCTTTTTAGGGTTGTTTGAACAAATTTTTCTGGATCACAGAATCTAGCAATTGTTGCAGACATTCTGTATTGCATCAAGAAATCATTTATCAGATCAAAAACCCTTTTCCCAATGGAGAATTCAAAACCCATCCACAATCTAGGGATAAAAGTTCCCTTCTTATGTCCCTCTAGAAATTCCTTATCTACCCAAGTAATTTGCCAGACAAATTCTAAGAATGCAATCCTAGGGGGAAAAAACATCGGAAGGATGTGAGGGGGCTAAGTACAACCATATACTCTAATGATAGTAATGTAATCAAAAAAGAAGAAATCAGCCCAATTGTGAGAGATAGGGTAGTTTTGGACATACTCCCAAGGTCTCAAAATATTTCTACCCTCAAAAGGAAGCCTGTGCCTATATGTTCCTAACAAATTAAAAATTGGATCCATAATCCAGTTGCAAAAGCATACAAATGATGATTTGTTGGATGAACTATCCCATACCTGATTCCATCTTTGGATTGGTGCATCCACACCATACTCTGAGATAAATAATTCAAGCTCTTTATCCATTGATGCTCAGTTATAATACAAAATCATATACATCATATGAGAATAATGCTTAAAAGTAGGTGTTGGAGTATCTGACTATATCTCTAAAAGTGCAGCATTGATAGCATCAACTATATATCCAACATAGTCATAATCAGTGTTGACCTCTGAGTGCTGGATGTTCATGGCCATCATAAGTAAATCTTGAGACACTGTGGAGTCTCTGTCAAAACCTAGAACCCTACTCAAACCATAGACTGTGCATTTTACATAATGATGAAACAGGGATAAGTCAAAAGGTGGCTTGAAATTGTCTGGGATTTTTACCAGGTGCCTATATACTCTGCGCATGAACTTAGGAATTTCATATTGCTTTATTAAATGCTCTCTTTTGACAAAGTCTGCCTTAATCTTCTTTAAATCAATGTTTGTGCACAATGCACCAGTGATTCCAAATACTTTTGCCACTGACCTCCTATCTATGGAAACTAGGGTATCTTTATTCCTTTTCTTGATTACCCTAGCTACTAGGCAGTATTTTTTAGCTAGTTCCTTAATAAGACCTATGTCAACATAGACATCAGGCATGATCAATTTTGTCATATTCAAATCCCATGGATTACAAATTAGGACTAGTTTCATCCTAGTATTCCAGAAATAATGAAACAAAGTACCACCAAAATAATTTGGGGTTACCGGATTTCTGCATTGACACCATTTGTCGTTCCATTCATCCCAGTTTGCACTATTTGTATTCAGAGTTCTGGGCAGAAACTCAGAAAATTCTTCTATATACTTCTTCAATGTAACCACTTTCTTCTTCTTAGACCCTTGTGAGGTAGCGGGAACAATAGCTTGACTCATCCTTCTTCTTTGAATTTACTATCTCAGACAAAATACTTCAGACCAACAAGCCTTTTTGCTCTTCGTAGAAAATCTCAAGATGCAGAAATGAGAGTTGTACAGAATCAAACTCAATCATTCAAACTTATAGCCATTAAATCCTGTGTCTTGTCCACTTGAATGCCAAATTCTTGCACTTGTAGTGTCATGAAATCATCACTCTGTCACTAATGCTACCATTAATTCGCACTATTCAATCCTAGCTCGAAAAGAGTGTACACTTTTCTCTTTTTGTACTCGTAAGCCTAAAACTAGCCACTTGTCAATCTGGCACCAACCCACTATACTTTACTCATACTCAGAATAGTCCTTGCGAGTGAGCGATGTGACCTTTTCTTTAACCATTCGCACACTCGCCATCTGTTTCTACCTTGGTTTACATCTTCTACGGGTGAGCGATGACCTAATTTGCACTTCATCAATTGGTAGTCCCATACTCGCTATCTTTCTACCCTTTGCTTTTATGTCCATGCGAGTGTTTGATATTACCTTTTCTTCTCCCATCATGGACTCGCTACTCAACATTTATCTTTGTCTGAATCTTCACAAGTGAGCGAGTACACACTCATTTTTTAATCATTTCACAATCGCACACCCGCTAGCTTCTAAATCATTGCCTTTAGATCTGAGCGAGTGAGTGATTTTCATTTTTATCATGCACTTTATCTGGTTGCTTACTCACACTGAAAAACACTTCAACTTATAATATTAGCGAGTGAGCGATGACCCTTGTTCTTCATTTACTCGCAAGCTCACTATTGAAAAATCTCTATGGCTTAATCCTTTGCGGTTGAGCGAGCTTTTGTATCAAAATCTTAAAATTATCTTATCGCACACTTGCTGACCCTTTTTGCTTTTCTTCAATCTGTGAGCGGCTGAGTGACAACTTCATTTTTTCTCCATCGCGCACTCATGGGTTTGAAAACTTAACTATCTCATTGACTGCAAGTGTGCGGTTGCCAACCTTCTTTCTTCAATCACATACCCACTAACAACTTTCCTTTTGTCTTTATTTATGGGCGAGTGAGCGATATAATTTTTCTTTTCCTTATCGCATACTTGCGAGCTCATTTCTTCAAAATTCAAATCATCAGCGAGTGAGTGAGGTGATAAATGATCTCATAATCACCCACTCACACACCTTTTAGAACATTGAAAAATACCTCTACGACTGAGCGGTGAGCTTTCAACCTCATTTTTGGCATAACAGATCGCTTACTCGCACTGCTAAACACATATGAGTTAAAACTTGAGAAAGTGAGCGACCTCTACAACCTGACTTCCTCACACAGTCACTGACTTAAAAGACATACATGAAAACCTAACACGGGTGTGTGATTACTTCATTTTTAATAACACTCACTCGGTCACAGAGCATAAAGTTAACAACATAACATTAAAGTGGTTATGTGACACACAAGATTTTGAGTCACCACGAACTCGCTAGACCTTCTTTTAAAAGAGTTAATCCCTCATGAGTGAGCGATAAACAGAACCATTTCCAACCCGCTCAGCTGCAAGCCTATGACCCAACTTCAAAAATACATCGTGATTGCGTGATTACATTATTTAGCAACCAAACCGCTCACTCACACCGCTAATCATGACTTGACACAATTTTACCGTGACTGCGTGATTTACATGAAAATGACTCACCGCTCTCTCGCACAACTTGAAAAAATGTTAAAAGACCAACGTGACTTAGAGACAAACATTTAAAATAAGAACATTATTAATGAATTTTGACCTTTTAAGCATAGTAAGATATGGGATTTAAACCAGAAAGCACGGGAAAATAGTCAATGCTAGTAATTTGAAATTTTCCTTGGTATAGTGCTAACAAAGGCTCCGACTGGGGAAATTTAAATGCAAAATTGACATTAGAAGCCACATCTCTGGGAAACAGACCACAAACCAAAACAAAATTGTACATGCACACACAAAACCCACACTTCAAACAAGGAAATCTAACCTACTGTGCATGGAAAAAGTAGCTTTACGAGAAATAATGTTTCAGGAATTGTCCATGCACTCGAAATTCCTGTATCTCACCATTAGGGTCTTCCAAGAAATAAGAATCTTGACCATGAAATTCCTGGATTACAAATGGGCCCATCCATAATGACTAAAATTTACCATGTTTTCCCTTTTCTTCTTTTCTCGCATTCCATTGCAGCACCATATTATTTATCTGAAATTTTCTTTCAGTTGCTCTTTTATCAAACAAGTACTTGGATTGCTATTGGAGCTTCAAGTTTCTTTTGTGAGCTTCTATTCTTATCTCTTCTAGTTCCACCAATTGATCCATTCTTTCCATCATGGGTTCTTGATTTTCCAAATCTTCTTCCTACAAAAATTTGTATACTAGTAACAGGTTGTTCAAAGGAAACCTTGCCTGATTTCCATAAACCATTTCAAAAGGGGAAACCCCTATTGCTCTTTTTACTGTCACCCTATCATCCCATAGGGCTAACTTCAATTTTAAATGCCAGGACTTCTTATTTTTATCCAAAATCCTCTTAATTATTTTCATGAGACTTTTATTACTGGACTCAGCCTGTCCATTTTCTTGGGGATGATATGGTGAGGAGTAAGATAATATAATGCCATAATCTTCACAGAAATCCCTAAATTGCTCAGACCTAAAGCACATGGCATTATCCATAATTAGCTTAGTGGGCACACCAAATCTTGTCAGAATGTTGTCCATTAAAAAGTCCATTAAGTTATCTTGTTGGTTGCCTTCTTTGTTGGAATTGCTTCTATCCATTTTGTGAAGTAGTCTGTAGCCACAAGAATCCAACTGTGACCCCCACTGGATTTTTTTTTAAATTCACCGATAAATTCCAAACCCCATTGGGTAAAAGGTTCTTCAATGGTCATAGGATTTAAAAGTAAGGCTCCTGAAAATTTCATTTTAGCATAAAATTTTTGGCATGGTTCACACTTTTCTACAAACATTTGAGTGTCTCTGAAAAGACATGGCCAATAGAATCCAGCTCTGATTATTTTGTGAGCTGTGGTTTTGGCAGAATAATTCCCACCACACACACCACTATGCATTTCATTTAAGACCCTTTCAGACTATGATTTATCCAAACATAATAATAAAATTCTATCTCTATTCTTCCAAAATAAATCACCTTGTATCAGGACATACCTCTAGGCCTCCAATCTCAAAGTCCTCTTCTGGTTATCTGACATATGTTCTAGACATTTAGCATTTTTTAGAAAAAACGCAATATCAGTATACCAGAACTGCAATTCTATGCTAGTAAAATTCATGTTTATTGTTTGTACATCATTCATTTGGGCTAACTCCATATTTGTATCAGTCATTAATTTAGCCAAACCCAAACCCCTTACCAATTTGGTAACCTGAATTTCCAAATTGAACTCTTGGATCCTGCTAATCCATCTGCACCTCTTCCTAGTAACTTCAGATTGAAATAATATGTCTTTCACTGTGGCATGTGGCACATAAGCCATTATTTTTGCACAAACAAGATAAGGTCTAAAAACCTTGATAGCCTTGACCAATGCATATGCTTGTTTCTCCATTATCTCATAGCTAAGTTCTGCTGCTTGCAGAGATTTACTAAAAATGCTATGGGGTGTTCAAAACCTTCATCATCTTTCTGCAAAATTACTGTAGCAATTGTATGAAATGAAGCAAAAGAAAACATGGAGAAAGGCTTCTCATAATTTGGAGATCTTAATACAGGAGCCTATTGAATTGCCACTTTTATCTCATTAAATGTTGACTAAGCATTTTTATCCCATTCAAACTTTGCATTTTTCTTCAGCAATTTAACAATGGGTTTTACTATTTTAGTAAAGTTTGGAATAAATCTCCTCAAAAAATTTACCTTTCCAAGGAAATACTGAACTCCTTTAATATTCTTTGGTGGCAACACCTTGTTAATAGCTTCCACTCTTTTAGGATCAATCCTAACACCTTCTTTAGACACTATATGTCCCAATAATTTACCTTCAGTTATAGCAAAGTGACACTTCATGGGATTTAAATAAATTCCATACTCTAAGGCTTTGGTAAAGATCTTTTCTAGATGTTTGCAATGATCATCAGCCTTTTGGGAATATGTAGTTAAATCATCTTGATATACTACCATAATAATATTTATAAATTCCTTGAAAGCCACATCCATGGCTCCCTGGAAAGTAGCCCCTACATTCATCAGGCCAAATGACATTCTTACATAAACATATGTACCCCATGGGGTAGTGAAAGTTCCCTTGAATTGTTTAGACTCTTGAACTAGCACCTGGTTATAACCAAAAAAACCACCAATCATAGATTAAAGATCACAACCAGTTACCCTTTGCAACATGGCTTCCATATTTGGCAAGGAATAATTATCTTTCAATGAGGCCATGTTAAGATTCCTAAAATCAACACACAACCTAATATCTCCATTTTTCTTTCTGACAAGGACCAAATTAGACACCCAAGAAGAATGCCTAATTGGATTTATGATTCCAGCTTCTCTGATTTTTGTCAATTATTGTTGCATTTTGGGGGCCAAAAAAGGGTTGATTGGCCTTTATTTCTGTCTGAAAGGCTTAATATCATCTTTTAATGGAATTTCATGTTGAAATAAATCTTCCCTGTAGGCCTTAAGGTCTTCATAAGACCAAGCAAAAACATGCTTGAATATTTTCAGCAGGCTAATCAAATTAGTCCTCACGTGAGGAGCCAATTTCTTTCCAATGTACATAATCTTAGGACTACACTCTGATCCCAAATTTATCTCCTCAAAGTTATCCAACTTGGCAGGAGATTTGTGGCACATATGACTGTCATTATCAGTAAACAATCTTTCTAATTGAGTCATTCCCTTAGGGATTTCATTTGTCTACAACTGCAAAATTTCATTACCAAAAATAGTTTCTTTCCCATCAATAATCTCTATCAAATTATTACAATCAATGACTTGACCATCATAATTATCCACACATTTAATGAAGTTGAGGATATCCTCATCACTCTCAAAAACTTTCCAATTATATACATTATCAGGGATTGCAAGCCTAGTCTTAGTTTCCACAATAGATATCCCTGCTAGTGTTAGATCATCATTTTTCAAAGCTATATTAGCCAGAAAATCTGCCATGATATTCTTGGATCTTTCTATCCATTCAATGGAAAATGCATCAAAAAATGCAATGCTATCCCATACAGCATGCTTATATTGTTTCAACCTATCATTTTTGGTAGCATATCTTGTTCTAATTTGGGAAATAGCTAGCTCTGAATCACCAAAAACTCTCAATAATTTAATGCCATGCTTTATTGCTATTTCTAACCCCAACAACAATGCCTCATACTCAGCTGTGTTATTTGTACATTGGAATGATAGCAGGAATGAGTATTTGAAAGTAATACCTGATGGAGAGACAAACAAAACACCAGCCCCTGATCCCTCTCTAGAGCATGCTCCATCAAAATACATCTGCCAGAGCCCTTGCTGCTGCAATTCCAATTCTTCTATGATGGGATCTATATTTTTTAATTGTGGTTGAATCTTTTCCACTTTGAAATTATTTATATCCACATCCACAAATAAATTAAACATACTAGGTTGAACCTTTTCAACATAAATAGGAGATCTAGGCTCCCTTAACAGTTTTTCTTCTTTTCCATTAATAGAAATGGTAGCAAAAGATAAATCCAATTGTACATGTCCTCCAATGGCTGCAGCACATTATCTTGATAAGAGCATACCATAATGGGGTGGTGAATCTACAACCACAACATCTATCTTAAAAGTGACCTCGGGGTAAGGAGCAAGTTTTATCTCTAACCCTTGCAAAGTTCCTATTATAGGTAATTCCCTATTTTCCATGGCATAATATTTACCACAAGTAGTATCCACATCTAAACCCAATTGTTTCATAACAGTGTAAGTCATTACATTAGCAACAGCTCCTGAATCCATCATACAATGTGTTAGCAACATATTGTTTGTGAGCAATGTAAAATAAAAAGGATCAATCTGATCTGGCTCTTGAATAACTATATTTCCCAAACAGATTGGGACCCTATCCTTTTCTTCATGCTCACCTTTCATTTCATCATTCAAAATAGTATTGTCATGCACACTAGGTAAGTCAGAAAGTAATGAAAAGGCTGCCTCCCAATGTTCCTTAATTTTAAACATCTCAAGCAAAGGAACAGAGACTTTCATCTAAGATAAAGCTTGCTTCATATTAAAAGTTGGGAAACTCATGTCACTGTCAGAAGACATTTTACCTTTACTTTCTTTCAATGGCCTTGTTTTTTGGTCATGATTAGGAGTGACTTTGCTCTCTTTAACCAAGGTATCTTTCACTTCATCTTGTGTAACTTCCTCATTTATAACTTCTGTAATGACAGGTGAATCAGTTTTTTTCCCACTTTGATCAACTTTTCTATTACTGAGCTGGTATGAACTTCTTGCTTGTGTCACAGTAGCAATGGTTAAAAATCTTATCTCTTCTTCATTAGGCATCCCAAGTTGAAAATGCTCTAACTTAGTACTTGTATTTTTTATTGTGACTGGAATCTCTCCTTTTAATTCTTCTTCTGAACTACCATTGTCATCCTCAATAGTAAGTGCACACATATTTACAGCAGGTTTCCTTTCTCCTTTACTTTCTTGTGTCCCAATGTTTTCATGTTGATCCACCAAGCCCTGAGCTACTGCACATTGATATGGGGAATGAGGCATATTGCAAGCTATGCACCAAGGAGTATTTCCCACATTATGGGCATTGTTGTTTTTTAATGGATCAGGAATCTCTTTGTTCTTGGGATCATTATGCTCTTCTGACACAGGTTTCTCATCCTTCCACTGAGTTTTATAAGGGAAATCTTGAAGTCTATAAGGTTTATCTTGTCTTTCATACTATGGCCTATTATTTTGAAGTCCTTTTTCATTCTTGTCTACCTTGGCAGCAAGGTCTTTCACCACAATTACCAATGCATCCATCTTATCTTCTTCCTTGGGGCTTTTATTAGGCTATGTTTTTTACTCTTTCCAGAGCCTATTATCATCCTGTTTACCAAGCTTTCCAGAAGCCCTTATGTTTCTTTTTATGTTTATAGCTAACTTATATGCTTCTCTCATCATTTGAGGGTCTTTATCCCTAAGAAGATAAGTTGTTTTTCCATCCAAAGCATTACAATAGGTAGTAACACACATTTTCATCCAGTCTCAATACTTGAAACATCTTATACATAACCTTTTGAAATCTTACATTAAATTCAGCAATGCCTTCATTAGTGAATTTTTTCAAGCTGTTGAATTCATTCAACATAAAACCAGAATTTATCTTGTCACCATATTGCTCTTTGAAACTTCTAACAAATTCATCCCAAGAAAAAATACTATGATCAAGAAAACCCTGGTACCAATCTCTTGCATCCTCAAGTAAGGATTGCACAAATAATTTCATTACAGCATCCTCATCTCCAATCTCATAATCATTCATTGTATCCGAGAATACTTTTAGATGTTCTTCACCAATTATGACATTATTCCCACTAAACTTGGGAATCTTATCTCTGACCTCATTAAGAATAAGTTTTGGTTTTCTAGGGATACCATCAAAGAACAACTATCTATATCTCTCTAGATGAATAGGTCTTCTTTGAAAATTAGAGCCCATATTTTGACCAACATTCTGGGTAATACTGCTAATATTCTGACGAATGCCCACATTGTGGAGGCTAATATTTCTATTAGTTCCACTTGCTCGTGATTGTGATGCAGCCCCTTGAGCTGCACTATATGTCTGGGTATTTGTATTGGCATTATTGGTCTGAACATTAGAATTAAATATAGGGATGGCCTGACTAGTAGCATTATTTTTCATATTGGGACTAGTCATGGAACTTAAGAAGGAAATCCTTTTCTTCATCTCTACAGCAGCAGCTTCTAATTCAGCTTTTTCCAATTGTTTTGCAATATCATCTTTGGCCTTTCTTGCCCTTTCTAATTCCATATCAAGTGAAAATATGTTCTAAGATATACTCTCTTCAATTTTAGGTTGAGAAAAGTTAATGCCAGTGGTCTTTTGTTTTCCTTTGTCAACCTCTTTTTGCCTAGCATTAGTTGTTAATACATTTTGTGTAACTATCTGAGGCTAAGGAGATTTTTTACTTTCATAGTTAATAACTTGCCTCACTACATGACCTGCATCTCTGGGTTCACCCTTCTTAAGCAAATGTTCTCTTTCATGGCATTCTTTTCTTAGGGTATGTACATCTCCAAAAATCTCTTTATTCAAACCATGAAATCCTTCATTTGCACCCTGAGCTGCCAATTTTAACTGAGCAACTTGCTTCTTTAAGTTTTCCCTCTTAGTAATAGCATTTATAACTTTTTCTTCTCTAGCCTCATCATTCATTTTCTTGATGAGTAACAGTTCATCTAATTCCTCTTCAAAAGGTCATTATCTCTGAGGACTCCCTCAATATCAGAACTAGAAGAGTCATATACATTCACCAGATTTTCTCCCTTTTACTCTTCAACCCTCTCATAGGGGATACCCTAAATAGGAGGATGTTTCCCCCTTTTCTTGAAATACATTTTTTGGTCTAGGGTTAAATATGTCCTCAAAATAACCAATTGTGTCAGACTCAGGGTTTAAAGGTTTATTAATTTCTTTCTCAGGAATATTATCTAATGACTGGCTGGGGCCTACTAACCTAGGCTTCCAGGAAGTATTACTAGAGGATTCCCCTTTTCTAGAGTGATTTCTTCTAGAATTTTTAGAAATATCACTCTCTGATGTTTCCTGAGAGTGATTCTTTGTGTTTTCTTTTTTGTTCCTCATTATGTCCAAAATGAAATCTCACACACTTAATCTGCTAGTATTTCCCTTGGAAACACTATAACCAATAAATCAGAGTCACCACCCAAAAAATTTGGGAATAAAATAAAGAAAATTCACTTTGACAATGATATTTGAGGATATAACTCAATAAAATGCAATACACAACATGTGATTTCAAAAACTAGACTTCAAGGAATCTATATTATGGAATGTTGTTGTCAAAATAACCTTTCACGCATTCCTTGATAAAAGTCCCCAGTAGAGTCGCCATTTTCTGTAAGTTCCTTTTCTTGCTAATATGAAAAATACTCTCAAAGAGCTTGCTCTATTAAATGCAGACACTAACCAGGCAAGATGCAGAATGACAGAAACAAAGTTTTGAAACCTCCTATACTTTGAGCTCCATTAACTCAGGTGGGATTACCCTTCTAACTTAGAATAATGAAATCACTGAATTATTCCAATTAACTGTGGATGAAATTACAGGGGTTGATCACTCTAACTTTTATTGAATACAGGCTAGACCAATAAGCAAAGATTAATTTTAATAGTGATAGTCACTTGTTTTAATGGACATAGACCAGTGCTTAATCCTAGGGCATGGAGTCACTTATGAACAATTTTAACCAGCTTGATCATGAACATGAACTTAAAATAGTTACAGCATCTGACATAAACACATATATACCTTATATACCTATCTCAACACACTTAAAAAGTTAATTCATCAAATTCATTGTATACCCTGAATCTTATTGAAACATTCCTAAGGCAATATTAGTCTTTCCTTGAAAGAACCCTAGAAGTATTTCATAATCTACCTAACAGACATATAAATTGAACATTTCTCAAATATTCAATCTAAATAAAATTTAGAACACCAAAATGAAGACACAATACTCATTATATGCTTTAGAAACTATTAACTGGATTTCATTTTCATTCAAAATCAGAATTGCTTGCTACATTCAACAATAATTCTCCAAAAACCTATTGTATTGGTCTTGAACCAGAGTTTATACAATTATATGTTGCATTCTCAAAAATAAAAAGGTTATCCTTTTCCCAGTAGTCTTGGAATCCTTTTATAATTAAGGATGCAACAAGCTACCGACTTACTGGGAAAGATTTGCAAAATCTTTTGCAACAACCTTGCAACAGACAAGAAACAAAACTTATAATAGAACACGGGTGGCAGCTATTGGCAAAGTCTGAATGAGGTTTTTTCTTGTTGACAATGTCCTCCTTATCCTTTTAGCTTTGCCTCCCATCTATTTACCTCTTTGGTGGTGGGCCAATCAAATTTTTTTTCTTCTTCCAACTTTGCAACAGCTTCTATCCACCTGGCATCCATGCCAGTTCTGGCCTCAAAAATGAACTTGTCCATATCTCTCTCAATCTTGAAAAGGCTATCAATCAATTCATTGCAATATTCAGCATTTGTATCCTTTTCCAAGCGTTGCTTTAGATCTTGATTTTTTAGGACAGCATCAAAACCAGCTACCCAATCTTATTGTGTTTTTAAAACACATGTTTCATCATAAATTTTTGGGATTAATGATGGACATTGATAACCAAATATTTGCAACTTGTTGTCTATCAAATCAGATTTACCATTGAAAAAGGCAAAGGTGTCATTCATCTTACTAACCATCTCAATGGTATCCGTTACTTTATTTGGGAAATCATCACTATATAGCATAATAGTTTTTAACTTATCCAAGATCCTTTCCTTCCCTGACCACATTTTGAAAGCAGGTTCTAAGAAAACCATAGCTTCTGCAGCTGTCTTTGAAGCTTCTTGTAATGACCCATATAGTGTATACACTATGTTAATTTTCTATTTTAGGACATCAATCCTGTGCTGCAATATGAGCAATATAACAGACATAGCATTTATGCTCTATTCCTGTGATATCTCTTTTGATTGGCTTTCTGCCAATGCATAATCTTCCATAACTCCAATGGCAACATCTATCACAAATTTTTCCACTTCCTCAAGGGTTGGTGTTTTTTCCCTCTTACTTTCTATTAACTCCTCTTTCAATTTGGAAATTTCCTCTTCTAATGTGTGGTTCTGGACCACCAGTTCTTCATGTTTCTTTGACAGGACCATCATTTGGCTAAAAGTCATTTCATATCTCTTGGACAGGTCATCGACTTTTGCCAGGTTCATGAATGAAACTTGTGTCATTAACTGAGCTATCTCAGTATCTGAAGTATTCTGCAAATCCCATATCATTCTATCTTCCCTTTTCTCTTCTTTGATAGTCATGACTAAGGGTTTTTATGGTGGCAGGAGCTAGTGACCATATTGCCAGGGTTTTGGATTTAGGGTCAAATCCTGATCCTTTCAATACTTCATCCATTTCAAACTTTGTTTTCAACAGAGGATCTTCTTGCCTCCTGATCTGATCAATAATGAATGTGGATTGTAGATCCCAACCAGGCATCAGCATTACACCACTATTCTATACCAGTAGCCTGGCTTGTTCCACAGTAATCTATTCACTCTCAGAATCATAATCTTGGAGTGTTTGTACAATTTCCTCATTCTTATCTGCATTTTCTTCTTCTATAGTCAACTCTTGCCTCAAGTTATTTTGTTTCAATTTAATCAAGAAAGTCTTGAATTCTTCAGACTTTATGAACTCATCATCCTTCATGAACTCATTAGCCATCATGACCCTATTTTCATCCTTTTCAAATAGTACAATTTGATTGTTTCCTTGGCCCTCAGCCTCAGGCTTTTTCTGCAATTGTCTCTTCAACTTTCTGACAAATTTACCATGCTCAGAGATCGTGGCCTTGTCCATGCTTTTCCTATCCTACACCATCTTGTGCTCTTTCTTTTGTTTCTGCCTTGGTGGCTCTCTAGCTGAAGTAGCCTCTTCACCGGCCTCTTCCTCTTCATGTTGTTCTTCTTTTTGTTGTTCCTCTTCCTATTTTTTCCTGGTGGTCTTGGTCATGTAATGCAACTGGAATTGGGGACCCTTTAGATTGTGCATCTTCAGCACTCAATTGTGGTACTTGTGCCATTAGGGTTTCATAGGACTTGAGCATTTCCTCTATCCTTTGGAAGTATGGGAGATCAGGGAAAAAACTAGATAATGAATTATTTGATTCTTTCCACTCAGATTCTGCTCTTAGGAGGTCATTCCACTTCCTTCTCCTATCCTGGACTTCTTTCTTATTTAGCTTGTTCCTCACAACATCCTTTTCATCTAGTGGCTCATGATCCCTAATTTTTTTCCAAGGTGTCATTATTTTTAGGGTTGTTTGCACAAATTTTTCTGGATCACAGAATCTGGCAATTGTTGTAGACATTTTGTATTGCTTCAAGAAATCACTAGTAAATTTTACCTTAAATTTTGATGAGAATTAGTCAAATTTTCTACAATAATTGGTCGAATAGGCGACTAAAATTGTCGTTGATCTTTTTTTGTCAAATTTTCTACATGGTAAATAATAGTCAAAATTTCGACCCCATAACTGGTCAAATTATTGACTGCAACAATCCCTTGTAACTGGAAGAATAAGATGTCACTCAAATGGTGTAAACTTCAAAATTGAGACCATTGTGTTGTCAAATTATCCACCTAAATTCGTTGAATTGAGCGTCGAAGGTATAGCATCCTGGTCAAATTTAGTCCATTTTGTCGTCAAATTATCCACCCAAATTCGTCGAAATAACCATCTATCGTATAACATCCTAGTCGAATTTAGTACTGTGTAAAGGATGAAATTTTGACCAATACTAACTTTTGTTTAAAAAAAAATGTGACGCCATTTTCAATATATTCCTACTTTTAGTTGAATATATTGCTTGTCTATAATTAGTATGCATATATGAATCTATGAAGCTTTGATTTAGCTATTTTCTTCTATTTAGCACAATTAGATTATTTTTCAAGTAGGCCCACTTGAGATACATGTCCCTACTCTTTTTTTTCATGTTAGCATAGATAATTAAATTTTATAGTCAGTAAATTGGCTTCTGCTAAACATTACTATTGGACTATGTGATGCTCTTGCAGCTTAGACAATTCTTTAGTAAGTTTAGTTTTGGCATGTTTTTAGTTTAGTTTAGGTATATATAATATTTTAATTTTCATATGCTATTACTTATTATTAATTGTTTGAGAACTACTCAATTCATTGTTTTGCATTAATCATTATTGTTCATAGTTTTATTTCGTTAAGTATATGGTTTTCATTGCAATTTTCTTTTTAACACAATAGATGA
>MU225866.1:1103175-1129108 GCA_018584345.1 Thuja plicata | reverse complement strand
TTCATGGACTGCAATGATTGCAGGGTATGCACAAAATGGATTCCTTGAAAAGGCTTTAGAAACTTTCAAACAAATGCAATTGGCGGATGTAAAGCCAAATTCCACAACCCTTGCCAGCATCCTCCCTTCCTGTGCCGAAATGGGAGTTTTGGAAGAGGGTGTGGATATCCATCAAAGCATAAAAGATAAATAAATTTTGTCAGATGTTGTAGTTGCAACTGTCTTGGTAGACATGTATGTAAAATGTGGAACTATAGACAAGGCACATGAACTCTTTGACAAAATGAATCAAAGACATGTGGTATCATGGAATGCCATGATTACAGGCTATGTACAAAATGGATTTTTTGAAAAGTCTTTAGAAATTTTCAAGCAAATGCAAATGGCAGGTGTAAAGCTAAATTCCACAACCTTTGCCAGCATCCTCCCTGCCTATGCCAAAATGGGAGATTTGGAACAGGGTAATTAACCAGTCATTGTTAATATATTATGAAATCCCATTAAATATATTATGCAATCACATTAAATATACCCTAGCTCATACAAATGGATGCCATAGCTCGTGGGTAACCAGAGAATCCAATGAAAACACATTAACATGATGCCCTAGTTCACTAACACAGCTAATGTCATAATCAAATCATCCAAACAAATGAACTCAATGTCATGGACACAATAGAGCATGGAGTGATGAATATCACAATAAGATGTGCCCTTGAAATGTAGCGGAGATAACACAATCCCTACCTCAATGAGCTTCTATTTGATAAGGAGAGGAAAAGCCAAGTTTCCCAAACAAAGCTTGAAGATCAAAGGCCCAAGTCCAGATAAAAACTGCAGCCCCTATACACAGTGCTGAATTTGAAATGGCTCATGTGGTTTCAAGCTCGAAGATCAAATTGAATCCGCCCTGGACGATGTGGTTTCACGCGCTGCCCCTTGAAAATTTTTGTCGTGATAATGAATTGAGAAATGAATTCCTTTTTGTTAAAAATTTATACCCATGTTCGTTAAAATTTTGACATACATGGTATTGGTCAAACTTTCGACTAACACAGGCATGGATTTAAAAAAAAATGAAAGTTTTCCTTCTATAATCTGACCAACCAAAATATTTTTGTTTCATGGTCAAAAAATTTGGTAGAAAAACTAGGTGAAATGTACTAGTGAATCATTTATCAGATCTAAAACCCTTTTCCCGATGGAGAAGTCAAAACCCATCCACAATCTAGGGATAAAAGTTCCCTTCTTATGTCCCTCTAGAAATTCCATATCTACCCAAGTAATTTGCTAGACAAATTCTATGCATGCAATCCTAGGGGGAACAAAGTTGGGAAGGATGTGAGGGGTTTGAGTACAACCATATACTCTGATGATAGTGATGTAATCAAAAAAGAAGAAATCAGCCCAATTGTGAGAGATGGCCAGTTTAGGACATACTCCCAAGGTCTCAAAATCTTTCTAACCTTGAAAGGAAGCATGTGCCTATCTGTTCCTAACAAATTAAAAATTGGATCCACAATCCAGTTGCAAAAGCATACAAATGATGAGTTGTTGTATGAACTATCCCATACCTGAGTCCATCTTTGGATTGGTGCATCCACACCATACTCTGAGACATATAATTCAAGCTCTTTATCCATTGATGCTCTGTTATAATACAAAATCATATAAATCAGATGAGAGTAATGCTTAAAAGTAGGTGTTGGAGTATCTGAATGTATCTCTAAAAGTGCAGCATGGATAGCATCAACTATATATCCAAAATAGTCATAATCAATGTTGACCTCTGGGTGCTGGATGTTCATGGCCATCATATGTAAATCTTGAGACACTGTGGAGTTTGTATCAAAACCTAGAACCCTGCTCAAACCATAGACCGTGCATTTTACATAATGATGAAACATGGATAAGTCAAAAGGTGGCTTGAAACTGTCTGGGATTTTTACCAGGTGCCTATCTACTCTAGGCATGAACTTAGGCATTTCATATTGCTTGATTAAATGCTCTCTTTTGACAAAGTCTGCCTTAATCTTCTTTAAATCAATGTTTGTGCACAATGCACCACTGATTCAAAATACTTCTGCCACTGACCTCCTATCTATGGAAACTAGGGTCTCTTTATTCCTTTTCTTGATTACCCTAGCTACTGGGCAATAGTTTTTAGCAAGATCCTTAATAAGACCTATGTCAACATAGACATCAAGCATGATCAATTTCACCATATTCAAATCCCATGGATTACAAACTGGGACTTGTTTGATCCTATTATTCCAGAAATATTGAAACAAAGTACTACTAGAATAATTTGGGGTTACCGGATTTCTACATTGACACCATTCATTGTTCCATTCATCCTAGTTTGCTCTATTTCTATTCAGAGTTCCAGGTAGCAACTCAGCAAATTCTTCTGTATACTTCTTCTATGTAACCTCTTTCTTCTTCTCAGACCCTTTCGAGGTAGCGGGAACAATAGCTTGACTCATCCTTCTTCTTTGAATTTACTATCTCAGACAAAATACTTCAGACCAACAAGCCTTTTCGCTCTTCGTAGAAAATCTCAGGATGAAAAAATGAGAGTTGTACAGAATCAAACTCAATCATTCAAACTTATAGCCATTAAATCTTGTGTCTTCTCCACTTGAATTCCAAATTCTTGCACTTGCAGTGTCATGAAATCATCACTCTGTCACTAATGCTGCCATTAATTTGCACTATTCAATCCTAGCTGGAAAAGAGTGTACACCTTTCTCTTTTTGCACTCGTAAGCCTGAAACTAGACACTTATCAATCTAGCACCAACCCACTATACTTTACTCATACTCAAAATAGTCCTTGCGAGTGAGCGATGTGAGCTTTTCTTTAACCATTCACACACTCGCCGTCTGTTTCTACCTTAGTTTACATCTTCTACGAGTGAGCGATGACCTAATTTGCACTTCATCATTTGGCAATCGCATACTCACTATCTTTATACCCTTTTCTTTTATGTCCATGCAACTGTGCGATATTACCTTTTCTTCTCCCATCGTGGACTCACTTCTCAACATTTATCTTTGTCTGAATCTTCTCAAGTGAGTGAGTACACACTCATTTTTTAATCATTTCACAATCGCACACCAGCTAGCTTCTAAATCATTACCTTTGGATCTGAGCGAGTGAGCGATTTTCATTTTTATGATGCACTTTATCTGGTCGCTTACTCGCGCTGCAAAATACTTCAACTTATAATATTATCGAGTGAGCGATGACCCTTGTTCTTCATTTACTCGCAAACTCGCTGTTGAAAAATCCCTATGGCTTAATCCTTTGCGGCTGAGCGAGCTTTTGTATCAAAATCTTAAAATTCTCTTATCACACACTTGCTGACCCTTTTTTCTTTTCTTCAATCTATGAGTGGTTGAGTGACAACTTCATTTTTTCTGCATCGCGCACTCGCGGGCTTGAAAACTTAACTATCTCATCGACTGCGAGTGTGCAGTTGCCAACCTTCTTTCTTCAATCACATACTCGCTAACAACTTTCCTTTTGTCTTTATTTATGGGCGAGTGAGCGATATCCTTTTTCTTTTCCTTATCGCATACTCATGAGCTCATTTATTCAAACTTCAAATCATCAGCGAGTGAGCAAGGTGATAAATGATCTCATAATCGCCCACTCGCACACCTTTTAGAACATTGAAAAATACCTCTGCGACTGAGCGGCGAGCTTTCAACCTCATTTTTGGCATAACAGATCGCTTACTCACACGGCTAAACACATATGAGTTAAAACTTGAGTGAGTGAGCGACCTCTGCAACCTGACTTCCTCGCATAGTCACTGACTTAAAAGACATACATGAAAACCTAACGTGGGTGTGTGATTACTTTATTTTTAATAACACTCGCTCGGTCGCAGAGCATAAAGTTAACAACGTAACATTAAAGCGACTATGCGACACACAAGATTATGAGTCACCGCGGACTTGCTAGACCTTCTTTTAAAAGAGTTAATCCCTCGCAAGTGAGCGATAAATATAACCATTTCCAACCCGCTCAGCCGCAAGCCTATGACCCGACTTCAAAAATACATCACGACTACACGATTTACATTCTTTAGCAACCAAACCGCTCACTCGCACTGCTAATCATGACTTTACACAATTTTATCGTGACTGTGCAATTTACATGAAAATGACTCACCGCTCACTCACACAACTTGAAAACCTGTTAAAAGACCAATGCGATTGAGTGACAAACATTTAAAATAAGAACATTATTAATGAATTCTGACCTTTTAAGCATAGTAAGATATGGGATTTAAACCAAAAAGCGTAAGAAAATAGTCAATGCTAGGAATTTGAAAATTTCCTTGGTATAGTGCTAACACACACAAAGGAGGAGAATTATTGACAAGACACATCACAAGAAAGGAGAATAGTCAAAGGGAGAGAATTTGACATAGAAGGAGAACACATCACATCAGAGAAGGAAATATTCTACATCTATCTAGTAAAGGGATTAAAGACAGAAAGAAAGCTGCAAGAATCAAATCAAAGTTATTTGAGCTTACCTAAAGCTAGACATTTGTATTAGTTACATTAGGAAAGCTTATTGAAACTATATATTTCATATTGTATTAGTAATAGTATATTATGATAATGTAGTATGTTTCCATCAATGCCAAAGGGAGAGATTGATGACATGTAACTGATTGAATGCTTGAAGATGTTAAGTTGATGATCATGCAAGGCATTAAATCAATTAATGTATTATATTGTCATTGATGTCAACTTGATGTAATCTATATGGTCATGGAAATACTACCAAAGACTTCAAAGAATCAATGAATCAAGGCTATGCTATCAGTAATTCATACAATTCAAGTATTCACTAAGTGACTGCATACACCGATGAAGTGCACACCGACGGTCAAAGTAAAATAGTAGAGTCACAGTGTTACCCGATGAGCTAATGCATAGCATTATTGACGAGTAGACTTACAATGTTTCCTGACGAGAAAAACACAAAGAGTAACTTGATGGAAATAATTTCAGTGTTGCCCAATAGAGAAGACAAGGACAGAGATCCCGATGACAACTAAAGTAACACCGATGGAACAGTCAATTATCACTGATGACTAGCTGAAGTGTTGACCGACAGAATAGAGAGTTCAGAAAATGACAAAATGCTTAGCTGTCAAGAAGCTAAAGATAGAATTAACGGATAATTATCATTGTTTTAATCATCCAGATAAAGACGGAGATAAGTAATTGATTTAAAGCTAATTTATCCAGTTGGCAAGAAGATCTCTTTGAGATAAATTAGGAGTTTTCTTAAAATCTATTGGCAAGAATTATGGAATATTCCAAGAATAAAGAAAGCTAAGAAAAGGGGAAATCATGTCTATATAGAGACAAAATCAATTCATTACGAATGGGGGAATTAGGTGAGAAGAAAAAAAAAAGAGGAAAGATGCTAACTAAATCTGAAGGAGAAGAAAGTCTTCATTCAGTCTTGATCAACAAGCTAAGGAAAGAGCTAGATTCTATAGACACCAACGAACAGTGAGACAAGCATCATAGAGCAGAACAAGGTGGAGCAAAGGTATAAGTGATTATATTGATCAGAGAGGTAATGGACTTACAATAGATCTAAAATCTGCAATTGAGTTGTATTTATGAACAGATCATTAGTGTTCCAGTTTAACCATTGAAGCATAAAGTCTCTTAACCAAGTAGGACTTAAAAGTCTTTTACAATTGAGATACATCCCAAGGAGTATCAAAAATTTTGATCACAAAAGTAGCATTGGATATACCGGATACCTATTGACAAGCCAAGAGAGTTTGATCAAAGATGATAGCATTAGATGCCAGATACTAGTTGACAAACTATTTCTAAATCCTCTAATAAGGTCACACCTAACAGTGTGTTTGTAACCTTTAATAGGGTTGGATCCTAACAGAGCTCACTTCAGAAGAGTGAAAATTTGGGGTACCGATCCCAGTTTTTTTTCCCTTAACAGGGTTTCCACATTAAAATCCATGTGTTATGTGTTTATGGTTTATTACTTTACTATTTTACATTTCACATATGCATTTTTGGATTAATCAGTATACTCTACATATTTACTGTCATTCAGTAAATAGTTAATTGCTTATCAGTAATCATATAGAAGAGAGATTAGCAAAGCAATCCGACAAGTAGAAAATTGATTAAAGTATTTCAAGGCATACATCTTGTAGGACAGAAGATAACTTGAGATATAATTAGTGGTTATAAGTTTTAAGGGTTGATTTAAGGCTTAATTTTTGAGGCCACTGATTCACCCCCCCCCCCNTCCCCCCCCCCCCCCCCCCTCTTAGTTATTACTAACACCCCCATGCAGATCAAAACTCCTACCTCATCCTTAGAATTGGCTCCATGTCAAGAGGGCAATCCAAAGTGTGAAGAAACAAATATCAGTAATGATTAAGATCAAGACTGAAGACATTATATTTTTCCATTAGTATATGCAAGGAAAAACATGATCTACACCATCAGTTTACACTACATCGATAGACAGGGCACTACCCAATGCCAAGGTTACCGACACTACCAAGTACAAAGCATCCCAACAAACACTATTCAATGTTACTCGATGACAAAAAGGAAAAGGGAACCCGATGAGTAATCAACAGTGCAACCCGATGAAACAATCAAAGAGAGGAACCCACTAGATGAAGGGAACCCAACAATCAGTTCAATGAAGGAACATCGACAGACTTTCATTTTACACCGATGATCAAGAACCGACAGTCAGTTACATCCCACAAAAAGTGGATCTGACTTTCCACGTCAAAAAAATCACTGAAGTTTTATATTTTTCTTCTTGATTTGTTTTAAATCCATTATGTATGGAGAAATAAATGTAATTATAATCGTTTTTATCAGTTCAATTGTTTTAAAAAAATACAAAACTAAAGATCAAGGTCAAGTTGTATACCTTGGATCTAGAGTTAACATTGTAATGCGTGATTCTAGAATAGGTCAAATACTTATATAAATAGATGCTCAATCAATTATGAACATGTTGTTCCATGATGATTGAAGCCACTGAGATCATCTAAGGATCAAACAAGAGAATTCATGCAACATCACAGATAAAGATCAAATCAGTTGTCAAGAACAGAACACGGGCTACCGATGAGAAGGAAAAGGTATTAATCAATCACTATAGGTGATATTCATATATTGTGAGCTTTAATGGATACGTAATTAGTAATTATAGATTGCATACTATCAGGTCAAACATATTGTACACATTCTCACAAGTGGGGTACACTTAAGAAATCCTTTCAAGGAAGGTGGACTTAACAGTCCTATTGTAAATCTCTTAATTGAGTGCGCACTTCAATAGTGTTGTTAAAAGCTCTTAACAGAGTAGATCCTAATAGGTCTCCACATTAATACTCCTAATAGGGTAGATCTTCAAAAGTGATCAATTGTAAGCCTTTACCAGCTCTGTTCCATTCTGTAGATAGTGAAGTTTTGTGGGTGCCATCCCCACCATAGTTTTTACTTCCTAACAGGAGTTTTCTGCGATATCATATCTTGTGTTATGTGTCTATTATTTTCATGAGTGTTTCTATGAATGTTGCATACAATTAAGTTTATGAATTAATACGACATGCATAAGAAAGAACATCAAAATTGGTTGGTAATACAATAAATATTGTTTACTAATGATGAAAGGTGAAAAGTGTTAAAAGTTTTAGAGGTACTGATTCACCCCTCCCCTCTCAATACTGCTTCCCATTAATCCCAATAATTGGTATAAGAGCTAAGTATCTTCCTAAAAAGATTAAAGGCTTAAGAGAAAAGATCATACAATGGAGAAGTACAAACTTGGTAAAAATATTGAGAATAAAAATTGAAATTCAGATGTTCTATGAATAGTATAAAGAAGCTAGAATTGGTATGAGATAGTTGCTAGATGAAAGAAAGAATATGGCTTCTCGCTATAATGAGACAGATTATCTTGAGGAAGAGATTCCAAATTTTTTTGAGTCTTCAGGATCAAATACAAGCAAGGCATTAGATACATCAAAAGAAAGCATCACAAGCCTAACTGAGATCAATCTACATCTAGTTGGAAAATTCAAATCTCTGCAAATCGGTCAAGAGACACAGATGGTAAGAATGATTGATGTCATGAACAATGCAAGGCAAGCTGGACAAGAAAGAACTCTAGCAATTGATGATAGAATAAAAATCACATACAAGCTACAAGAAAAGGAGTCTTAGATACAAAGACTTACAGAGCATCACCATGAGGTACCTAATCAGATTATTCTTACGAGTCAAGAAGCAAACAGAATGAATGTGGAACTCAATGAAAGAATACAAATTATCAATGAACTAAGAGAAGAGAATGAAAAAAGAATGAGTCTAGAATTCTATAACAACATAATGATATGATTAAGAGAGTTGAAGAGAGTACAAAAAGGATGGATAAATTATTGAATGCACTAAGAAGACCCAACACCAACACTGGACTAGGGTACACGAAGCATGAAGAATCATCAAATGAAACTGATCCAAAAGATCCCTACACCAATCCCAAACCAAGAAAGTTGACATGCAATCACTGTGAAAATCAAGGCCACACCTCAAATATCTATAGGAGAAAAGAAAAAGGTATTCCCAAATCCACATTTACATTCATTGGACATTGTTATAGTTGCAGCAAGAAAGGACATAAAGCACATGAATGTAAATCAAAGGTGAAAGAACTAAAGAAGGAAACCTATATGGACAAGTATTGTCCCACCTGCAAAATGCATGGGCACACATCTCTTGAATGCGGGAAGAAGAAAACCAAAGCATGGAAACCCAAAAATGAAGAAAATGGATATAAACCGAGAAGGGTCAATAATTAATATGTTTGGGACTACAATACATGGATAAACTACACATCATGTGGTAGATATGGTCACATTGCTGCAAACTGCAAGAGATTATGGACCAAAAGGTTTAGAGGCTAGACCAACCCGGGAATGGCATGTTTGCACTATCATAAGGTTGGACGTCTAAAGAAGGACTGCAGAGACCTAATAATAGAAACCACCACTTTTGCAAATGGTAACACCATTGAAGACATCAAGAAAATGAGAAAGAAAATATGGAGGAAAGCTTCAACCACTGAGGAAGCTAGACCAAGCAATACAGTAGGTGACACCTCATCCCATGGATCTAGTGACATCACCACCCTCACCTGAAGATGAACAAGTAAGTATGGAACTGCACTACACCAAGTCATATTTTGCATCAGTTCCATTGTACAAACTGATAGATAGTCAAAATCTGCATGAATAAAGATGCATATTATGCTACTTGTTACAATTCTGATAAAACAACCCCATCAGTAAACACATACCAAAAATCATCGATGAATATAAAGGATGAGTTGTTTACACTTACCAAGAATTGTTAGTCAACACATAAAATGGCTAAGTTGCTAATGTAACCCGACACTCGTCGGTAAGGAAGCAAAGTTATAAAGTTGTCTTGACACAACACCGATATCCGTCGATAAAAGAAACAATCTTAATAGCCATCCTGAGCATCCTGTCAACACCGAGAATGATATTTGAAGATTCTTCTTGATGAACTTTGTCTTCATGACCTGATGAGTTGTTGAGCATTTATGACAGACTTAGGGCAAAATTTTATAAATACTCAATGGGAGCACTTCATTCTGCATACATGATTTGAGAAGAAAGAGCAAAGTGAAAATAGAGCATTTAGCAAAGCGACCTCGACTTGATCCAACGCACGCCAAATAGATCACTCACCAACAACACAGATCGAAGTAAGTACCAGAAATACTGAAGAACTCTATTATCATTTATGGAAAATCCCTAAATTTGAAAAATGATGGAAACCACTTCAAGAACAGTGAAATTGAAGAATGATAAGAAGAATTTAGTTAAGTTAATAAAGAACAACACTTGTGTGGAGGCCAAGTACAAGATATTCCCAGATATTGCATTGCAACCCGATGATTCTGGAGCATTTTCAAAAATTCCACCTAGGATTTTGCTGATAGAAGATGTAAGGTTTTATATTCACTACAAGATCACTGAGATAGGTGATCTAGAGATAGATCAAGCTTACAAGAAGTTGTGTGATGATCAAGGGAACCTGAAAGAAGAACACAAGCATCTGCAAGTTAAAGGGATAACAAATGCCTTATATTTCCTAAGGGCTTTCAAAATCGACTGGATTAGATTAGTTTTGAGCAGAAAGCATGACCAGAAACTATGGTTGGATGAACCTAAGTAGATCACTAAGGATGTGTTACATGCTATAACTAGTTACCCCATAACCGACAAGCCTAAGGCACACAAGAATCCCTAACAAAAGTTGAAAAACTCACAAATGTTGTGTGGGATAATAGAGGACTCAAGGTGAACACCATCAGCAATGAGGAACTAAGGTTCAGTGCATGTGGAATAGGCTACAAAATCTTCCAAGCAAGCAGGCTAAACAACATAGCATCAACAAAAGTAAGCACAGCTTACAAAATTGTCACAAAGGGAATACAGATGGATCTATGTGAGATCCCATGGAAGCAACTTGATGAGAATGTGACAACAATTAGGTCTGCAAATACTAACACATGTAAGTTTGGCTCACTTATCATGTTTATATTATTTTACTTTCAAGAATACTTTCATTCAGTAGGAAAAGTAAAATGGGATACTACAAAACCAGTCACATTGCAGATTAGTGAACTTATCAAGTCACTAGGAGATAATTTTGATTCAGTGATGACTGAATACTTCCTTGACTTCAAGGAAAAGATTATGGAAAGAATGAGGATCCCTGAACAGTTGACTGACCAACATAGGGATGAAATATGTTTTATGGTAGATACATATTTTACTCATATTAAACCAGTTGTACCAAGGATAGCCTGGTTAGCACCTCTTGACTATGAGATTAACATAGATCAAGCAACCAATGCAATTGATGCATTGATAAATGAGCCACTTGACAGTAAAAAACCAAGATTTGGAACTTATGAAGAGGCTAAGTCTAAGATAAAAACATTCCTAGTCATCAAAAATACTATCAACAAGAAGAAAAAAATGGTAAAGAATCTTGAAAAGATTTTGTCGGTCAATGAGGAGGAAAAAGAACAAACAGAGGAAACCAAGGAATAGGGTACCATTGGTGAAGGAAAAGATGAGAAATAATCAAATTCTGAGGCCACTGAATCTGACACACCTCCACCTCCTACCAAGAAACCAAGAACCTTAGTGGCTCAGAGAACAAGGATTCAAATAGTAAAGGCCACTACGCCTCTCAAGAAAGGTCAAGTGAGGACCTATAAGAGGAAGTAGAAAATAGAAAAAAAAAACTGTGAAACAAACACCTACAAAAATGAGGAAAAGACTAGTCAGGACCAAAGCTGACATAAAGGATTCAAAAGATGATGAGCCTGATGTAGAGAAGAAAAGCTCAGCCCTAAGAATAATGGATGAAATTTCAAATTCAATTACAACTACCGGTACCATGACTGATAGGAAAATTAGCCAGTGGGATAAACTTGAGCCAGAGGACCAACATAAGATACAAGATGCAATAATAAGGGCAATGGTCAAGTTCAAATATGTACCAGTAGAATTTATAGGCCAAATACCCAAAGAAATGGGGGACAGAATTTCACAACAATGGTCATATGCTCTACATACAGGAAAGGAAGCAAGGGAGAGGGTACTTGTCACACTCATGCCTCCCAAATAAAAAATAAAAGAAATCAAAGAAATAATGAAAAAGTGCTCAAGTAAATTTGTAGCAAAGACTAGAGCTTACAAAGTGCTAGAAGATAAATTTAAAGAGCTAGACAGCATGACCAAGGCCAAATGGAGACAACTCCAAGAGCTACCTGTAGAGTCAACAATTTGTGAGAATCAATTACTTCTTACCGACACACCTCATGTAGAGGAGGAGAAAGATAAGGAAATTCCTAAGCACATTGCTTTGGACAATGTAGATAATAATGAGCCCATTGACTTAGACAAATTCATGGATGATCTTGACATTCAAGACATCACTCATTATGATTCAGATAAAGATCCATAAAAAGAAGATGATGTAATATTGATCTCTCTTAAGGATCAAACCAAGCAACAATAATTGGAGACAAAAATAAATAAAGACATGGATGTTGCTGATGAAATATGGCCAAACACTTCAATTATTAACATCACAGGTCTGGACCCTGCAGATCAACTACAAAAGATGAAGATGTCATTTCTCAACATGATCAAACCAATGAGCAGGACACACTTCTAGATGCAGCACAAGTGAGCACGCAGAATAACATGCCAGTATTGATGAAGGCAATAAATCTGCTAGAAGGAAATGAAGATTCAAATGCAGAAGATTCAAGCATACCTGAGGACAAGGGTGATGCGGAAAAAAAAAGGCACAATAGATGCACCAAAGGATACAACTATAGAACAAGTTGCAACCGATGATCAGAAAGACAAATCTGTTGATCATAATAAAGAAGAGGATAAACAACTAGAAGAGGAAAAGCAGAAATAAAAAGGTGAAGAGGCAAAGATAGATGACTAGGAAAAGAAGACATAAGAGAAATCTACAGAAACACCCAAGGTTGATGGAGAGACGTCTTCACCAAACTGACAGGTGAACCCTGAGAAAAAAACACAAGAAGCTTCTTCAACAAAGCCTTCACCGAGCACCTTAGAGAAGAAAAATGAACTAGCAATGGTAGTTCATACATTTGCTTCGACCCAAATCTCAAGGAAGAAGAAGAGAAAGAATAAGAATCCAGTCACTCTGGATGAAATTATTGAGATTCTAGTATGTGATCCTAGGACATTGGATCCAACTGAATTGGAAAAGTATGCAAGACTTTGTGAGACAAAAGCCATGTAGGACAAGTTGAGAAAAGCCACCAAAGAAGCAAAGGTACTTGAATTTTGACAAAGAATACTTTAGCAAATTGTACCTGATATAGACGTTGATCAAACAACCCCCATGCTTGATCAATTAGTGGTTCTCACTTATGCAATCACATCTCAGAACATAGATGCTGAGAAGGCAATGGAAGCTAGACTTGAAAAGAAGTATGAATTCAAGTTAGCTGAGAAGATAAGCCAAGAAGTGGCACTTCAAAAGGTTAAGCTTTCTGAACTGGTTAGCACAGTAGATCCAATAATTTTAGAAGCCATAACCTTGATACAAAAATTATGCACGTTAGATCAACTCACAAAGGAGTATACCGACAAGATAGCATAGATAGATGTTGATCTTCAAACATGTGCACAAAGTCTCATGAACAGTGAAGAGGCAATCAAATTTCACAATGAGCAGCTCAAGCAAGCTCAAAAGATGAGACAAGACATTCAGATTACAGAAACAAAGTTCAAAGATGAGGTAAATGAGCTTCAAGCTCAACTCTTACCGACACTCTCAATACTGCAAAACCATATGACAGAGGCAAGAGCACTTATTGACACCACAAAAATGTATGTCCTAGACAACATTTATGATATGCATGCCTGAATTGAGCTAGAGCAAATGACACTAGAGCTACTCAAAGAAAAATGGGAGAAATTGCTTGAAGATATCAAGAACACTCACTCCCACATTCTTGACACATTGTAAGTTACACATTTTTGTCACATTTTTGACAACTTAGAAGTTGTACATTTTTGTCATGAGTATCAAATAAAGTAGGAAATGATATGTACAGATAGTCAATCAGTAAAAGGGGAAAATGAAAGGAGGAAATGATTTGTACAGTCAGTCATTGTAAAGAGGAAAGAACAAAAAGAATAGGGAATGTATAGTATAAAGTCAAGTATACATGTACATATACTTATACTATATCGATGCATATAGTTTGGGGGAGTCATATAAATGACAAGGATATATACATGGTGTACATGCTAAACACTTTAGTATTATGCACATATCATTTTTTGATACTAATGTCAAAGGGGGAGATTGAAGATATTATATTTTTCCACTATTATATGAAAGGAAAAAGATGATCTACACCATCGATTTACACTACACTGACAAATAGGGCACTACCTGACGCCAAGGTTACCGATACTGCCAAGTACAAAGCATCCTGACAAACACTATTCAGTGTTACCCGATGAAAAAAAGGACAAGGCAACCCGACGAGTAACCAACAGTGCAACCTGACAAAACAATCAAAGAGAGTAACCCAACAGATGAAGGGAACCCAAAAATTAGTTCAATGAAGGAACATCGACAAAATTTTAGTTCACACCGATGACCAAGAACCGACAGTCAGTTACATCCCACAAAAAGTGGATCTGACTTTCCACATTAGATAAATCACTGAAGTTTTATATTTAGCTTCTTGATTTGTTTTAAATCCATTATATGTGGAGAAAGAAATGTAATTATTATTGTTTTTATCAGTTCAACTATTTTAAAAACATGCAAAACTAAAGATCAAGGTCAAGTTGTATACCTTGGATCTAGAGTTAACATTGTAATGCGTGATTCTAGAATAGGTCAAATACTTATATAAATAGATGTTCAATCAATTGTGAACATGTTGTTCAATGATGATTGTATCCACTAAGAGCATCTAAGTATTAGAAAAGAGAATTCATGCAACAACATAGACAAAGATCAAATCAATTGTCAAGAACAGAACACAGGCTACCAATGAGCAGGAAAAGGTATTAATCAATCACTATAGGTGATATTCATATACTGTGAGCTTTAATGGATCTGTAATCAGCAATTATAGATTTCATACTATTAGGTCAAACATATTATATACATTCTAACAAGTGGGGTACACTTAAGAAATCCTTTCAAGGAAGGTGGACTTAACAGTCCTATTGTAAATCTCTTAACCAGGTGCACACTTCATTAGTGTTGTTAAAATATCTTAACATAGTAGATCCTAATAGGTCTCCACATTAATACTCCTAATAGGGTATATCATCAGAAGTGATCAATTGTAAGCCTTTATTGGCTCCCTTCCATTTTGCAGATATTGAAGTTTTGTGGGTGCCATCCCCACCGTAGTTTTAACTTCCTAATACAATTTTTCTGCAATATCATATCTTGCATTATGTGTCTATTATTTTCATGAGTGTTTCTATGAATGTTTCATAAAATTAAGTTTATGAATTAATACTACATGCATAAGAAAGAACATCATAAATGGTCGGTAATACAATAAAGATTGTTTACTAATGATGAAAGGTGAAAAGTGTTAAAAATTTTAGAGGTAGTGATTCACCCCTCCCCTCTCAGTACTACTTCCCATTAATCCCAACACAAGACACCATCCATCCTTAACCAGTGTTTGACCAAAGTCACAAATCTCAAGAGTCTCATGATGATTTTATCATATCCTTTCATTTCTTCCAATAAGATATCCCTCCACCTCAAGAGATACATATCTCTCCACCTCCCAAGCAAGATCAAGATATCTTTTCCACCATCTCTAATGAGCATATTGAAAATCAAGAGAAAATTACCCTTTCTAAACCATCTAAAGATCCTTTTCACAATCAGAGCATCCCATCATCCCCTTGTCATATTCTTCGATATCCAAAAGCTATCATTCCTCAAAATCCCTTGCAGAATAATAAATCCCCCTAAGCTGTAGTTGCTCCTATCAAAGCTACTCATGCACCTATTGATATAAAGATGAATTCTAAAGAGAAGAGCCTTGGTCGTGCAAATTACTCTAAAGATGTTGATAGCCCTTCCACACCTTATCTCCCTCCATTTGCATGTAAGCATCAGCCTTCTCCATCCTCCAAGTCCATTCTTGGTCCTTATATCCCAAAGCTAAAACCATCAAACCTTCCATCTATATTGGGTCCTTATATCCCTCCATCCACCATGCCTATAACTACTAGCTTGTCGTATGCTTACCCTTTCCCCTTCATACCTCAATATCAATAAAGACGTGCATCCTTGAACCCTCCCTATCAACCAATCCATATGCACCAGTCATATCATCCCTATTCATCCATAGTCCAAGTCTTTTGGAAGCAATTTGGATGTACAACGAAAAAATCACAAATACAAGAATCCACTTACATATGAAGATCACTATGTCTAGTCTAATCGACATTTGATTACAAATAAAAATAAAATATTAAAGAGACCACAAGGGTCCACTAAGAAAAGAATAAAATCAAAGAAAATATGGATTCATAAATCCATCATGGAAGAATTGCATTCTAAATCATCCAAAATAAAAGGAAAATCAAAATTTATGTGGATTCCCAAATCTCTCTTAAAAGACTTAAACAAAAAGGAAAAGTTAGATTTGGAATCCAAGCTTCCAAAGTCTTCCACTTCATCTCCATCTAAAGATCTCCAATCCTCTAACTGTATTTTGGGCCCTCATGTCCCAAAATCCATTATCTTGAATAATTCACCCTCTTCTTCATCCATCTTGGGTCCTTGTGTACCAAGATCCATATCCACTCATACATCAAAGCCTTAAGCTATCCATGCATTTTTCCTCCATTCGTCCACTACCCTTCAAGGGGTGTGTCAATGTTGATATTATTACCATTTCTATCTACCCCTTCACAAACCCTTCAATACCCTATCCAATATCCCGCACCTACCACCTATCCATCCATCCCATATCCTTCCATTCCTCTCATCCAATCCATCACATAAATCCTTGGCTAACATCTCCCTTATCCTTCATTTCATTCCCTACCATCAACCTATCAGCATCTTTGAGCATACTTTTAGTGGCCTTGGCCCATCATATCATATCTTTCAAAGCAACACTATCTAGAGAGAAAGAGACTTAAAGTTCCTCCATAAAGTAAAAATGAAAAAAATGAAAAAGAAAAAAAAGTGCCTTGGTGAAAACCTGGTAAACCGGTGCCTTGGTAGAAAAATAAAAGATAAATAAATTCTTCCTATGGTGAAAACCACTTCTTTTGGCACCTTGGATAAGTACCATGATGAAAATCTAGCAAATAGGCATCATGTGTAATTCCTCCTACTTGCACTCTTCACTTGGGGGAAAGTTCCTTCCATGTCATCTTATCCATCATATCTTACATCTAGCTAGCCCGTGAGCATCCATGTTCCTTCTGGTGATCTTGACAAGGTTGAACATATCCATGAGCATCATGTATCCTAACATTCATTATCCTTTTCATCAGCCTATTCACTTTCTCTCTTCTATGGTACCCTATCATGATCTTGCTTATCCCATTTCAATACTCACTACCTATAAACATCCTTTGCACTAATCCCAAAACATTCACTTATACCTCCATCACCCCTTATCCCGATCGTGCTATCCCATCACTATCATCCTATCTAATTGATCCCTTGGTCTTGATAAAAAAGAAGAAGATAAAAACTAAAACAGTTTCTCAAAAACTGCTTGACATGTCCATTCTTTTGGACAATATACTTTTCATGACATTGGGTCAATATCCTATAGGTTATCTAGCACTGCTCCATGATCCTACATTGCTATATTCTTTTTTCCCTAGCTTGGGTAATTGATGCAGAGGGTTTGGAGTTCTAGTGTTTCATTCCCCCAAAGTGCTTTTTACTTCTTCTAACCATCCAATGGTTACTCTATTATGTGTTCTTCCTCCAATATTGATCTCCTAGACCCTCTCTACCAACTTGCCTCCTAGGTATAGTTGATTTTTTGAAGACACAAAGTTCATCCAATCCCAACTAATCCAACTAGTTGATCATTCCTCTTAATTCTTCACTAGAATTTCCCCTAAAACCCCAAACCCTTGCTTAGGTTCTTCCCCATACACCTCATAGAATCTTATCTATGTTCTTGAATCATTAAATTTCCATTATAAATATTTCCAACCCTTTTGGATACTCCAACAATCCAATTGTTGTTACAATGCACTAGTAGGCCTAATTAGGCCTATTCTTAGTAGGTCTATTTTCACTGTTTTGAGCCAAATGATCCAAATTCTCACAAAAAACCTCATAGAATAATTTGAAGATCTGAAATATATTCACTAACCCTTCAAGAATCCAAAACCATAGATTCTCAATGCACCCACAACCCTATTTACTACCAGGCCCTAGTTTTCGGCCTTTCTTTTAGGCCTCTGGACCAGTCAGCACAAACTGTCTTCAATTTGTTCTTCAAACTACAATCTACCATTTACAACCATTTGATCCTTCAATGTGACACATTAGGGCTTCCACAAATTCCACTAAGTCAACCATCCAAGATCATTGGTGCTCGATTACAATTCCATCTTTACCCTGTCCAGGCTCACCTACTCCTAGCATTCAGCCATAGGGCTTCACTCCAAGCTTACAAAATTCAATTTCAAGAACAAAAAGGAAAACAAAAATAATATTTACAAACCCTAACCAATAATCCCACATGGTTTCAGCCATTTTCAACCGTGGATGTTTAGGTTAGAGCCATTTATGCTCCTACAACTCTGCAAATTGAACTTGCAGACACAGTGGCCTACATCCTAATGTAACTCCACACTAATTCAACTTGAAAGAAAAATAATCTATGAAAAATAAAGCTAATTCAAAGCACTACACCCCCATGGGGTATGATCACCTAATCTAATCCATACACAACCATACAGAATGCAGAAAACACTGTAAATTACAATGAAACATAGGAAAGCATCTGTACAAAGTGATCACAAAGGTACTATGCAATAAAAAACTCCATTACCCTTCCAAATATCATCAATCCATGCTCAAATACTTGAGCATGGGTAGTTACAACCGCTCAAACTTCCATTTGCCACTTTTTGCAAAAGTTGCTAGCAACTTTTTAGCATTTTTTGCTCTTTGACTATTTTAGTCAACTCGATGCATGTTTCTCACTCCTATGACCCTAGTTAGGATACTTAGGAACCTAGAAGACACTAAAACCTCAAGTTACTCAAAAATAGAAAATTTTACCATTCTAGGCCAAAATGACCAAATTGTCACCTAGGAGCACTTTTGCTCTTACAATCATGAAATGAACAAGTTGAGATCCAAACCTAATGAATCTAATTCAAAACCAAAATAAGACTCTTGACACAACCCTAAACACACAAATCACACCAAAATGGTAGGTTCTCTGCACCAGTAATCTTGGGGAGACTATCCTTGAGGGTTGCATTCACCCTCTTCATCCATCATTGTCTATTCACCTCATCCATAAAATTTCCAATCCATCTGTAATGTCCTCCACCTTGCTAGACATTGGGGGCAAACCAATGTGATCTTTATTGAGAATGAGTAATCTCTAAAAGATTGAAAAATTGAAAAAAGTCATGAGAAAAAGATCATCTTGGTGAAAACCTAGCAATAGGCACCTTGATGCATCAACCAAAAATATCAAAAATAGAAAATAGTAAAAAATAAAAAATGAGAAAATACCAAAAAAATGAAAAAGTGCCTTGGTGAAAACCTAGTAAACAAGCGTCATGGTAGAAAAAATAGAATCTCTGCCAAGTAGGTGAAAACCTAGTAAACATGTGCCTCTTGTACCTTAACACTCCATCTATCAATGCTCAGTCTTGGAAATCCTTTTCGCTTTAGTTTGTGCATAAGCTTTCAGTCACTTGTATGACACTTTGGTTCTTCTGAGAACCCTCATGGCTTGAAACTGATCCAAAGTCATGGTTCGGGGGCAATTGAATCGGCTTTATCCCAGTAGGATGAGTCAAGTCAGTTATCTTTTGTCCAAATTCATTACTAGGAGAAAAGGCCCCACTTCAATTGCATTTTTTAGCAAATCAAAGTCAGTTATCTTGTCATTTCTACAGGAAAATTTGCTACTCACACACTAGTGTTTCTCAACACCGTAATCAATAGTGTTTCTTAACTCTGCCTATTTGGATACATCTGTGTTTCTCAACACACATTAGGTAATGCAAACCTAAATGACCAATCAATAAAAATCAAATACATCACACTCACAAGAACAACGGTATTTCACAACACCTCATACATGTACACATCCAAAAAAAAATTGGAACTGGCTAAAGTATGTTGAAATTCTCTTTGTATGATGTATGTTCTCATTGATTTTCATTAATCTTTTCTTTGTTTCTTGTTGGTGTGGTCTCGATGATCCTCAAATGTCAAATAAACTGGGTGTATGTGATAAGAGCTCCTGCATTAAGGCGAAAAAACCTCACATTCCTTGATCCTATTTACTTGCACACCAAGGTGAGGTTGGAACTATCTCCTTGACTATTAATACTCTACCTGTTTATGCAAGATTACACTCCTGGTTATCTTGGCTTTGAATGCCTTGATACTAGTGCACTCTTGCAATATCAACTAGAAACAACATTAAAGTCATCTCAGCTTTTGTGCCCTAATGCTTACGTTAGTTTCCCATATCTTATCCAAAGAAATTCATATTCATATTCTTATGGTTGTAGTGGCACTAGTAATTATTGTATCGACTCTGATGTTCCAAAAATGCTCGATGATGAAAATTTTCAAAGCTAAAAGTTTAGTGACTACACCTTAGGTTGCATTCACGTTAGTCTTGCATCTGCATCTGCATGGTGTTAAAATATGCATAATCTCGATATCTCTCTCCAATGTGAAGGATCTTAGGCTCCCATTGGTCAATATTCTCATCGTTAAGTGGTCAACTAGGTATCATCATTTAACGTGAAATTACACCCCTGGCTAATTTGACTGGCTTGATTCCATTTTTAGGATTGAAATCGAAATCTGAAATCATTTTACTTGTCAGTTTTTTTATTTGAATTTTTCATTCAACTGTAGCTGAGCACTTGCACAATCAGTCTGTGTGGACTCCAAACCAATGGAAATCTCTCATACTTTCTTCTAGCCAATCCTCTTATTATTAATTTTAGTCAAATTTGGTCAACAAGACCTCCCATCAAGTGCAGATTTTGTCCTAACTACTTAGGACCTATTTGTAATCAGATAATCTTCTTCTTGCATCATGTTATCAATCAAATTTCTTCCCATCACTGGGGCACCTAGCCAGATTTCAATTTCTCTCTCGAGGGGGCATGATCAGGACATCAACATTCTAGTGATCATATCCTCAATCAAGACCTCATTTCTTGGGGCATCTCAACTTCATCACATCAAATCAAGTTGAGATCATCTTAAATCAACGATAACCTAATCAATGGTCTTATACAGTGGTGAATACATTTGAAACTAGACAAGATCGGTCTTATATGAGATGTTCATTAATGAAACCAGATACATTGATTAAATTGGCTTCATCACTTCAAATTAAGTCAATTTTCTTGCTAATCAAATTTCTTAACGGTAATCAGTTTTGTCACTTCAAATCAAACCGATTATTCATTCAAACCAATAAAAAGGTTTAAGAGTTCTTGACAGATGCCCAGTTTCATCACTTCATATCAAACTGAGTATTCTATTTATATCTCTTGATCAATGTTCGTCCAATCAAACTCGAAGTCAGTCTTCCTCGACAAGAATGGTTTCATCACTCTAAATCATACTATTCTAGGTCTTATCACTAATAGGTCTTTGAATCAATGCGCTAATTGCACATCAATTCAAAGAGGGGAAAATGTAATGACCTAAAAATGTTCATCTAAACACTAGACCCCTAATCTCAATTGTTTATCAAGAAACCCTAATCTTGATTATTCTAAGTCCTAAACCAAATACGCAATTTATCAAATTCAAGTTGATCTGACCTAAATCCTAAGTCCTAATTAATCATCATACTTGATTAATTAATTAATTCCTAAAAACACAATACATTGGTGAATAAACCTTAAGTTAATTATTTAATTGATATTTTAATATATTGATTAAATAAATTACTAAATTGTCAATTAAATGTTAAAAAGGAATTAAATTAATTAATAAAAACAAAATGTGCATTTAAAATCTTTAAAAATGCATATGATGTCATCAATTTCAGTTAACTGATTCTCGAATTGCAAACAAATTTGTTTTATTCAATTAACTCATTCTTGTCTTTTTCTCATTTTGGAAACAAAGTTGTTAACTAAAAACTGATTTTGGAAGTTTCCAAAATAACTGATTAGTCAGTTCAGTTAGCTGACTCTCTCGACCAATCATCTTCTTTGCACGTGGATTGTGCTTCTTCAATCAAATCTGAGCCACTCTTTGTCTTTCAATCTTGATCATCAATTCGAGAGAGATTTCTATAAAAGATAGCCTCATTTCCTTCACAAAGGATCCTAACTTTTATTATCGTTATTCTACAGTTTTCATATTCTAGCTTTCTTGAATTCTTAAGCTTTTAATTTGTTTAGCTTTCTTAAATGTTAGTTTATTTTTGTTAAGCATGCAAACTATAATCTTAGAGCACATTTGATTTTGGGTTTTAAAATCTATCAAAAAAATTTTGTTTGGTGCTTATTAAAATGAACTCTTAATTAGCATTTGATGAACAACAAATCTGCATTTTCATATCATGTAGACTAATCATTTAGCTTTCTTCAAAATCCTTCGTTTAGAACAGGTGTAGTCACTGAACTTTGCAATGACCTGAGGGAAAATTTCAAACTCCTGCCTACTAGAAGGCAATGAGTCGGTTTCGGTTAGCTTAATTGGTTTTGTATCTTGATTTTCATGTTTGATTGGCTAACCGTGCAATGATTCATTGAAGTGTGTGTTTGCATCTTGTAGGTACTCAACCACGATTCACACGCACAATTTTTTATAGCACTAGAGTTATCATAGTGAATAACAATAGGTTCATCAATGTGGTAGGAATAGTCCCAAGAGATAATTGAGAGGGGGGGTGAATTAGTTATCTACTAGTTTTAATTATTTTCTCCAATTAAGTACAAAATAACATTAAGCATATATACAACAAGATAACACAGAATAGAACACCACAACTTTGGTTACAGGGAAACCAAAATAGGTAAAAACTATGATGGGAATTAGCACCCACAAAGAACTGCACTAGAGTATAATGATCCCTGTTAGAAGATCTTTACAACCCTGGTAGGAGTTGTTCTTTACAATGCAATAAGTACAGTGACCTTATTAAGGGTCAGACCCTGTTAGGAGTCTTTTACAAATAACCTTGTTAGGGGTGAGGACACACTATCCAATAGCACACTACTAAAGTGGTGAAGGTTGCAACCTTCTGCAAAATAGATATACACTATATCTGATAATTGAACTATTTAAATAGACCTGATGTCTTGATTAGTTCCAGTGAATTGTATGCATTCTTTGCTTCTTCACATAGATATTTTTCTCATGAATGAAATAGCTTTACTATCCCAAAACAACCAGCATTCTTCTCTATTATTTTTCTGTCTCTTTTCTTATCATTCACACTTAGTGATTACAAATGAACTGCTATATGTATCTTCTTCAAAAGATATGATCACGTCGGCTGTAGGAATCCTTTCAACACTTTTCTTGTCGGCTTAACTAAGCATGGAGCATAATTAGAACTGCACAACTCAAAATGAATAGACACATCGCTTCACATAGTCGGCTCTACCAAAATTACCCAAACGTCACACTTTGGATGAAACACATTTAGCGCCTTTGGTTAATCATCTTTGACTCATAACTAAACGTGAATCTGAACATGCATATCCCAAAGATAGGTGCAATTGAAGAATCAATAAAATTATTGTCGGCTCTTAAAAACAATCCTCTGAAACTGTGGCTGGTAAACAAATCAACATAACTCAACTGTAACTGAACTTTTGAATCTACGTGTATGCCTTATAGCATAATAAGTATGTCTTCAACATAAAAACAACCGCACAAGGCTCCAACATATCCATACTAAAAATTAAATATAGTACACTGTTGTATACTATATGTTGTCATCAATGACAAACATACAGTCAACTATTTGCACAAAGGCAAACCTCCAAAAATCTCCCCCTTTGACATTGATGGAAACATATGATATTAAAAACACAATCAATCCAAAAGTGTCTTCTTTCTTTTTACAATCTTCTCAATATCCTCATCAAAGGTTCCTCTTAACTGTTGTATCTCTTTTTACTATGTTTTTATGACTGTATACTCCCCCAGAGTATATCCTCCCCCTTACTATATACTCCCCCTTTGACATCAATGGAAAAGGATGCCAAATACAAATAAGCACATGTACTACTCTAGAAGTAGAGTAGTCAACCACTCATCAGTCACCAAGGACTGATGCATTTGCTACAAATTATAATTAGACTCAGGAAAGGGAATTACTCCCAACTTCTTCCTGAGATACTCAAAAATATCTTTTGATAAAGGCTTCGTAAATATGTTTGTGAATTGACCTTTGGTGCTCACATAATCCAGCTTCACTTCTTTGTCTACAACTTTTTCTCTTAGAAAATGATATTTTATTTCTATGTGTTTTGTCTTTGCATGCATTACAAGGTTCTTTGACATATTTATTATGCTAGTGTTTTCACAATGAATAACAATAGGATAATCAATCTGAATTCCAAAGTCTTTAATCATATGTTTGATCCAAACAATTGTGGAACAATTTAATATTGCTGCTACATACTCAGCTTCTGTTGTTGACTGATAAATATAGTTCTACTTCTTTCTTGTCCAAGTAACCAACCTATCTCTAAGAAATACTACTCCTCCTGAGGTACTCAAAATGTCATCAAAACAACCTTCCCAATCTGCATCTGTGTACACATGAAGTTCTACATTTTCTGAATTAAGATACCACAAGTCATAGTCTATAGTTCCTTTTAAATATCTGAATATTCTTTCTATTGCCATTAAGTGATTTTGTTTTGGTTCAGCTACAAATCTCCCAACAATGCCAACTGCATTGGAAATATCTGATCTAGATTGAGTGAGATATATGAGTTTTTCAATCATAGACTTGTATAGTGTTTTGTCTACTGCTGTGGAGTCATCATTTTTAGAAAGCTTGCTTCCTGTTATCATAGGAGTGCATACTGGCTTTCAATCTTCCATCTTGAGTGTCTTCAATATCTCCTTCACATATTTAGACTGATTTATAAATTTACCTCTATCTGTCTACTTTACATTAACACACAAAAAGTATTTTATAGGTCCAATCATGCTCATTTCAAATCTGCTATGCATCTCTTTGGCAAATTCTGCACTAAGCTTGTCATTACCTCCAAAAATAATGTCATCAACAAAGATAGCAACAAGTAATAATCCTTCGGGTATCTCTCTGATGAATAAGTTGCAATCTGCTCCTCCCTTTTTGAATCAAATCTTTGTCAAGTAACCATCAAGTCTCTCATACCATGCTCTTGGGGCTTGTTTGAGTCTATAGAGGGCTTTCTTTAGTCTGCATACCATGTCTGGTTTGTTTGATAGTTTGAATCCTTCAGGCTGCTCTATGTAAACTTCTTCCTTCAAGTCACCGTTCAGAAATGTTGACTTCACATCCATATGATATACTTTGAAGATCTTGAACGTTGCATAAGCTAAAAACAACTTTATAGCTTCCAGTCTTCTCACAGGGGAAAATGTATCAGAATAGTCAATTCCTTCTCTCTGCGCATATCCTTTACATACCAATCTTTCTTTGTTTCTTATCATTGTACCATATTCATTCATTTTGTTTCTGAATATCCACTTAGTTCCAATCACATTTTTGTCACAAGGTCTAGGGACCAATTCCCATGTGTCATTCTTAATTATCTGATCTAATTCTTCTTGCATTGCATGTTGGAAATACAATAATGGGAAAGCAAGATACTGAGACGAGGGGTGAATCAGATCTCAAAATTAAACACTTAAAATAAACTGATCCACATTCATACATAAATGAATTTAATGTAATCTCAAATAGCATCCACACCATGAAATAAATAACACATTACACAATAACTTGGTAACCCAGAAACCCAAATAGGTAAAACTGGGGTGGGGATGACACCCACAAAAGTCTCCACTACTGC
>MU225866.1:1051996-1065719 GCA_018584345.1 Thuja plicata | reverse complement strand
GCCACCACCTTGGACATGCTGTCCATATCATGACTTCTTGTTTCAACTTTACTCACCTCACTTTATTCCTCCAAGTCCTCCATCAGTCCCCTAACATCTACCTCTCCACCACATGCAAGAAGAACAAATCTTATGGCCCTGGCGGAATTTGGGAGGTGTATGGATAGGCTGTCCAAGGTGGGGGCGGAATCCGCCCTCACCTTGGACAGGGCTATGGTACTTCATGTGCAACTTCCTTAGGCTGCCCCTCCAATGCTTCTCAATTTCCTTCAAGTATCTTCTAAAACCATCTTTGCATCCACTCCATAATCCACCAAGGGAGAAAGACAAGATTAAAGGGGGCATGGCGGAAATCTGAGACTTCATGGACATGGTGTCCAAGGGGGTGGCGGAATCCGCCACCACCTTGGACATAGTCCATGTGATGATGCCACAACCCCTAAAAACTTCTTAAAACTATCTCAAATCATCACCTTGCCACGAGACCGAGTTTGGAAGCCCATAGGGCCTGGCGGAAATTGGAGGGTCCTTGGACATGCTGGCGGAAATCAGAGGCACCTTGGACAGCCTGTCCAAGGGCTGGGCTGAATCCGCCCAGACCTTGGACACAGTGATTTGCACTTTGTACTTAGCCATCTTTTAGTTCAGGGGCAGAGAATTTATACAAATATAACATTTAAGTATAAGTCTGTTTTAATTTAATTTCTTATACTTTAAGTTATATTTGTATAAATACCTTCCAGGATGTTTGAGATAGGTTTCAGCTTCATAGGAGTTAAGGTGCAGATTCTAGATTTTGGGGTTTTTTGAAACATTTCAGGACTTAGCCAAATTTCAGGATTCAGCACGCCTTCAGCAAAGCTACCTCCCACAATCTATTTCGACTTTCTAAGATCGAATTGAAGCTGGAACAAGGATTCTCAGAGGGTTTAGAATTGTTTCATCATGAATCCTTTGGTTTTATCCCATATTCCGGAAAGATTTAGCACAACTCTTGCCCATGTTCCAAACAAACTTGACTTCTCAGCAGGCCAAAATCGCCCAAAACCAACTCTCAAACTTCACTTGTCGGACCAAGGGGCTTGAAAACTGTCGCCAACAAGGACTACCTAAGACCACTACTCCTACTGCTTGCCAAAGAGGGGGTCCCCATTTGCAATGGGGCGATGGTGTGAAAACGTCACAACAAATATATAATGAGAACACAAATGTTCTTCATTATTTCTCAACCATACATCTCATATTCATATGAGAAACATCATATCATATGATTCTTACCATCCAAATGTGGATTTCTTAGATCCACTGGTCTCCATGACCAAGAATATCAAGTCCATGATATTCATGATAACATCAAGTCCATGATATCAAATTTATGATATTTCCAATCAATTTGTGAATTTCCTAGATCCACTAGTCACCTTGACTCTTTTGATTATCAAGTCCATGATATTCAAGGTTGTATCAAGCCCATGATACATTCCAAACACAAGTTATCATCAAATTCATGATGTTCTCTATCCAATTTGTGGATAACTTAAATCCATGAGTCCTTTTTACTCCGCCAATAGAATATCAAGTCCATGATAATCATGGTATCATCAAGTCCATGATGTATACCATCCAATTTGTGGATAGATAAATCCATGAGTCACCAAGACTCAAGAAATGTCAAGTCCATGACATCAAAACAACATCGAGTTCATGATGTTAAGAGCATTGGTCTAACGAATATCAATTCCATGATATTCACCAAGTGCTCAGAGTATTGGCCTATCGACATCAAGTCCATGATGTCCACCAATTACTCAGATGTGGATCCATGATCCACGAGATATCAAGTCCATTATATCATGAGCATTGGTCTAACGAATATCAAGTCCATGATATTCACCAAATGCTCAGAGCAATGGTTTCTAGACATCAAGTCCATGATGTCCATCAAATGCTCAACAATGGATCACTAATCCATGAGAGGAATATCAAATCCATGATATTCTCCAAGTATCCAATTCATAAGAAACAACTTAGCCATATGCATAAGTGTAACCAAATGAATCAAACATAACCAAATGTATCTCATAATCAGAATCTTATCTCATGAATCCAAATAAGCATAAGAGTAACCAATATGATCTTATAATCATAAGATTCAATTTCAAAGAAAATGTGTTCACACATAGAACCACATGTAATATAGTCTCAGCTATAATCAATAGACTCAACCATAAAAGAAAGTATGATCCATACATACACAATGAGCCACTAAAGTATGCTTTATACATACATGCTCCATACAATCATATTAAGTAGCCAAATGTAATAGCCAATATCCAACTGCAGTTGTCTCATAGAGCAAGCCTAATTCATCCAGTATCTATAGACAAGTATTAGCCATAGGTTGTTGATCCTGATAAGAATGGTCTGAAGTCAACCAAGGTTGCTGACTTCGAGAGCAATATTGGAGATGGCCCCCTTGAATTTGGTGGGTCTCGTCAGAACAAGGAATCTCCCAAGGAAGGTCCTAAACCTAGTAACGATGAAAAATGTGATACTAAAGGTAAGTGGTCTGCCCTTTTTGGTATTAAACCAACTGGGAAATCTTCCTTTCCTGCGGTTAATGTGCCCTCTAACCCTACTAAAGGAGATTTTTCTATTTTTATCCCTGATCCCTTGATTGATTTTTCGATCTCTTCTATGGAGATGACCCTGATTGGCAAGTTTGCAGGGGGTAGACCTAATATCGAAGTTGTCAAGCAGTTTTTGAAGAGGAAATGCTTCCTTAAAGGTCAAGTTGACATTGGTGCAATGGCCAAAGGTTTCTTTTCCTTTGAGTTTTCAAGTATGGAAGACCTTTCTAATATTTTATGTGGAGGCCCCTGGATGCTTGGTCATTACTCTCTTGCTCTGCGAAAATGGTCTCCCAATTTGGTTCTTAATGACTCGACTTTCTTTGTCTCGGCCCCGGTCTAGGTCAGATTCCCTGGTCTCCCACTAGAATACAGGCATGAAGATGTCCTGGGATGGTTGGCCAGTTCCTTTGGAGATCTTCTTTCTATTGACCCTATGGCAGCTGCGAGAACGTGAAGGGTTTATGCTAGGGTTTGTGTGAACATTCTTCAGACGACTGATCTGTCGAATAGCATTGTGATTAACTCCAAGCTTGGTGCTTGGACTCAAGAAGTTGAATTTGAATCCCTTCCCTTTGTTTGTTTCGCCTGTAAAAAAATGGGCCACCAGGCAAAGGAATGCCCTCTCAAATCTCAGAAAGCGAAAACTGCCCCCCATAAGGAACCAAAGAAGATTTGGAGGGAAAAACCTTCAGTGAACACTAACGCTACTAGCTCGAGAGACCTCGTTGTTTTCTCAGGAACTGCTACAGACCTGAGTTTGAACGACCCCCTTCAAGATTTAAATATTCCAGGAAGCAGTGTGGAGCATTCTATGATGGTGTTGTCAGAATAGGATGGACCCCTTAAAGATGGTGAGATTAGAGACGTCCCTGTAGGTAAGGAAGTTCTTTGTATTGAGATAACTAAGACTCCTGCAGAGGTCACTAATAAAGGAAATAAAATCCAGGAAAGCATCTTAAGTTCTGAATCCCCACGTGTTAAGACAAGCTGGGCGAACTCATTTGAAGAATCTAATCCTTTCTCAGCTTGCTCGGAGGATCTCTAGACAAAGGTCACTCATAATAAGAAGAAACAAACTGGTCCTAATATGGGGATGCCCATAGGAGGACTTATAACGAGAGCTATGAGAGTTGATGTGGGAACTCCTAAATCTAACTATGGGAGAAGACCAAATAGAATCACGAGATAACAGGAGAGTAGGCAAAGTATTGCGAATGGGCGACAACGTACCATCAAGGATTGCTCCCAAGGTAAGAAATGAAGATCATTTCTTGGAACATGAGGGGATTAAATAGCCCCCACAAACATGACCTTTTGAGAAACTTTGTTAGGGATCAGAAGCCAGATATCATTCTTATCCAGGAAGCTAAAATGGCTAGAGATAAAGTGGAAAAGATGAAATTATTTAAGAATTGTGGTGTTGTGGGATGTAGCTCTGAAGGGTCCTCTGGGGGAACTGTCTCCTTCTGGAACCTTAATACTATTCAAGGGGATATTATTAAATCTGAAGGTAACATCTCTTCTATTCGTTTTAACCATATTAGGGATGGCTTCACCTGGGTTCTTTCTAATATCTATGCGCCCAACTCTAAAACTGGTAGAGATAGGTTTTGGCATAAGCTGGAAAATGAGAGGAGCAACTTCAAGAATGACTACTGGATGGTGGTTGGAGACTTCAATACTCCCCTTAGCGACTCTAAAAAATCTGGAGGAATCTCTTCCCAGATAGATAGTGGGGTGGCTCTTATGGATTTTATAAACAATCAATCCCTTTTGGATCTCGACCTTAAAGGTGGGACTTATACCTAGTCAAATAGAAAAACTGGGGATGAATTGATCCAAGTTCGCCTGGATCAGGCGTTGATTTCTATGGATTGGATTCTCTTTTATGCCTGCTCGTTGTCTACCCTTCACCGCATTGGGTCCGATCATTCTCCTATTGCTATTCAGGCCAATCCTCTTACGGGTAAGAGAAACCCCCCTTTCATATTTGAGAAAATGTGGATGCAACATCCTGATCTTGAAAGGAATATTGTTGAGTGGTGGAATATCCAAGTGGAAGGTACAACTATGTATAGAGTGGTCCAAAAACTTAAGAGGATCAAAAATAAAATTGAAGTTTGGAATAAAGAGGTGTTTGGGGACATCTTCAAAACAAAAGTCTCAATTCAATCTGACCTCCAGGAAATTCAAGATACTATCCAGTTGGAGGGCTTGACTGAGGAGAATAAACTGAAGGAAAACATAATTCAAGCAGATTATCACAACATCGTCTCAAAAGAAGAAGTGTTTTGGAGACAACGATCCAGGGCTCTCTGGCTTCGTGCGAGGGACAAGAATACTCGGTTCTTCCATTTGACTGCCCAAAAACACAAGGCGGCTAAAAGGATTGATTACCTCATTTGTCCCCAAGGCAAGTTGAGTAAGGAGGAGGATATCAAAAAAGAAATCTCGGATTATTTTGCTTCTCTTCTCAAGGTTGATCCTGCCTCATCCTCTGTTAATCAAAACCTGCTGCTTGAGTCTATTCCATATATCTTGGCTAGAGAAGATAATGATTTGCAGTGTAAAATTCCTTCAATCAAAGAGATTAAAGCTGTTGTTTTTTCCTTTGAGGGAGAAAATTCCCCTGGTCTTGATGGCTTCCCTCCCTTTTTCTTCCAATCCTTTTGGCACATTGTTGAGAAAGATATTTCAGATGTTGTCAAAGAGTTCTTTGCTTCTGGTTCCCTCATGAAGGAAGCTAACTCTACCTTTTTTGTACTTATTCCTAAGAAACCTGGTGCAGATTCCGCTAATAGTTTCAGACTGATTAGCTTGTGTAACACTTTCTATAAGATCATATCTAAAGTCCTCATGGTCTGTATTCTCCTGTTCCTCCCTGTGCTCATTTCCCCCCAGCAAAATGGGTTTGTCCCAGGTAGAAGATCTTAGATTCTATTATCTCTATTCATGAGAATATTCACTAGCTGGAGGTTTCGAAGAAGCAAGGGTTTCTTATGAAGGTTGACCTTTCTAAGGCCTATGACAGAGTGGATTGGGATTTCCTCTGTAAAGTCCTTTTGGCCTCTGGTTTCTCTGAGAAAGCGGTTAACCTCATTCAACAACTTATCTCCACTCCTATCTCGGTGTTGGTTAATGGCTCTGCTTCTAATCTTTTCTTCCCCTCTCGTGGCCTTCGTCAAGGGGATCCCATCTCCCCCATCTTCTTTGCTATCATGGCTGAGAGCCTTGGGAGGCTGTTCTCTAAGTGGGTTCTGGCTGGCTCTATTTAGGGTCTTCTCCCCTCTTCAGCTTGTCCGCCCTGCTCCCATGAGAAATTTGTTGATGATACTATTCTTATGGGATCTTCCTCGATTAAAGAAGCTAAATCTATCAAGCAGGCTCTGAACACCTATTCTTCTGCTACGGGACAACTTATCAACTGGGAGAAAAGCTCTCTTTTTTGTCAACACCCTCCTCCATAGACATCAGAAAATGGCGGCTATTCTTGGTTGTATTATCTCCTCTTTTCCTTCTAGCTACTAGGGTCTTCCCCTGGGTTTGAAACCCCCAGATTCTTTATGGAATTCTATTGTGGATAAGTTCAACAGAAAACTTGCTGGTTGGAAAGGGACCCTTCTCAGCAATGCTGGGAAGACTCTTTTGCTCAAGACCTCTCTGCAAAATCTCCCAGTTTACGCCCCGAGCCTTTTCAGAATTCCTTCCAAGTTTGCTGACACTATTGAGAAATTGCATAAAAGGTTTTTGCGGTCGGGCACAAAGAAGAAAAATAGAATCCATCTTGTGGCATGGGAGAATGTGTGCAAACCTATTAAATATGGTGGTCTTGGCATAAAAAAAATTAAGGATATTAATCTTTCCCTGCTGGTTAAGCAAATTTGGAGAATTTTTGAGGAGGAAAAAGGTTGGAGTTAAATTCTTAAATCCAAGTACCTTTATGCTACCCCCTCTATTGAGGCTTTCCTCTCCTCCCCCCTCACTGTGCATGGATCAACGATATGGAATAGTATTTTGAAAGCTAAATCTCTTGCTGCTTAAGGGGCTTGGTGGAGAGTTGGCAATGGTTTGAAAATCATTTTTTGGGAAGATCCTTGGTTTAGAGACAAATCCCTCATTTAGTACCCTGAAGTGGCCCACCTTGCTGACATTTTCTCTACAAGAATTAGGAGTAAAGTTGCGGATTATTCGAGAGATAATAACTAGATTAATCTTAGTGATATTGATCCCCTGTTGAAAGCTATTAATCTTGACTTAACCCCCTGGGAGATCAAAGCTAACTGTGATGACCAGCTCATTTGGTCCCCTAATCCCAGTGGTAGCTTCACGGTGGTGTCGACTTACTCCCTATCTTCGTCCTATGATTCGGAGCCGTATTGGGCTAAGGTTTGGTATCCTTCCCTTATCCCTAAAATTAACTTTTTCTTCTGGTTGTTTGCCCAGGACAAAGTTCTTACCACTGAGAATCTTGCTAAAAGAGGCTGGATGATTCCTAATAGATGTTATCTATGCATGTAAGATGTTGAGTCTTCTACCCATCTGCTCCTTCACTGTCATTTCACTAGGGAGGTCTGGAGGGTTGTGTTGCAGCATTGGAATATCAGCTGGGTGTTCCCTAACACTATTAAGGAGTTTTTTTCCCAATGGTGTCCTCCCTTCTCTCACCATTTGGGAAAAATTATTTGGAATTATACTGCCCCCGTGCTATTTGGAGGATTTGGAAAGAAAGAAACAATATGATATTTAGAAATAATAACTCTACGCCTTTGCTGATTGGATCTAAATCTATAAGAAGTATTGCTGAAAACATCAAAATGGCTTGTGAAATAAGTCCTAAACTCATGGAAGGCGTTTCTGATATGAATGCCATTAATCAATGGAACTTCTCTTCTATTGCTAAGCCTATTTATAGTAATCATGAGGGAGTTGTTTGGAACTCCCCTCCTCCTGGCTGGCATAAAGTTAACTTCGATAGCGCGGCTAAAGGTAACCTAGGCATTGCTGGATGTGGGTGCATTGTTAGAAATTCTCAAGGTATCTGTATGGCTGCTAATGCTATTCCTATTGGCTCCCAAATTAGCCATGTTGCTGAGGCTATGGCTGTCCTCTACGCCTGTAAACTGGCTAAAAGTCAGAATTGCTCCAAATTATGGCTGGAAGGAGACTCCATGAATGCTATCAATTGTATTAATGGTAATCATAAACCGTCATGGAATACGAGTCACATCATATCACAGATTAAAAAGCTCTTATCAGACTTTGATGTTACACATGTCACACATGTGTTCTGAGAATCGAATGTTGTGGCTGACAGCCTAGCGAATGTGGGAGTGTATAGTGATGATGTCAGATGCTGGCAAGGCAACCAAGGCTTGAGTAATGAAGTCCTTAGCCTTATAAGGTACGACTAGATCCACAAAAATCTTAGATCAATTACTAATGATGATGATAAAAAATGATAATTTGTGTAGTTGCCTTAAACAAGCGCCTCACACGCTCCAAGGACAGTGCAGTAATAAATACAACCGTGGGAATGGGGCTGTCAATTCCTTTAAAGTGATGACTGCTGTCATAATTCACTTGCTTTGCATTTCTTTCTGCGATTTTGGCATTTCTCCTGTGCTAAAATCTAGAGGTTGGTTTTCTAGTAAAATGGGTGGTAAACTGAAACGCGAAGAGCCTACGGTCTGTAAATGGAAGAAAGAGGTTAAAGTCTGGGAAAAACTCAAGGAGGGTGGGGTCACTGATTACATGGAGAGATTACATGGCTACGACAAAGACATCTCCAAAGAGTTTGCTGATAGTTGGGATAATGGTAATGTTACCATTTGTGGTAAGTCTTTCTGTGTTACATAGAAGCTTATTTCTAATATTACGGGTTTAGATATGTCTGGTTTGAAATACTATAGAGGTAGGGTTATGGCCCAGAATGCGGCTAGAATGTACCCTAAGACTCTTGGGGAAAGAGGCCTTCTTGTGAAACAATCTGGGGATTTTGTCCTTCAGTGCCATATGAAGCTCTTCTGGGCTAAACTTGTCAAAGCCCTCATGCAATATTTTATGTTTGAGGGTTGTTATACTAGGGTTTATAACTTCCATTTTATGTTTGTGAATCATTTTCGCTACAAGAGGAAAACTTCTTTTCCCTACCTCCTGCTTCAGTCTCTTCGTTCTAGCATTATGAAAAACAAGAAGAGTGCTAAGAAGCCCATTCCTCATGATGGGATTATTCTTCTCATTTACGAGTATGCCAAATTTAAGCTCCAAGACTGCACCCCGGCCTCTAGTAAGATTAAGGAGAAGAAGGGTAAAAGACCCATAAAGAATGACAGTAACACTCCTAGAAAGAAGAAGAAGGGCAACTCCACTGAAGACTTGGCTGAAGCTGCAAAAATCCTCACGGAGGAGACTGGTATGGATACTGATAACGATACTGAAGTCAAGGAGGAAGCTGAAAAAATTGACATGGGTGAAGCGGATAAATTCCTCTCTAAGAAGGTTGGTATGGAAACTGAAGATGACACTGATGCCCAGGAAGAGGATAATAGTGAGTCCTCTCAAGAAACGGGAAGAGACAAAGCCAACAATGCCAAATCTGAAGATATGGATACTGAAGGCCCTGAGGACAACTATGCCCCCGAGGATACTAGAAATCAAGGTGAAGTGAGGGCTATCTCCCCTGAGAAGACTGCAAAAGAGCCCCCAATTACTAAGACTCACGCTGAGATTACTATCTTTCCCTAGAATTCTCCTATTCTGGTGAACTATGCTAACTCGCCGTCTAAGGAGGGCACAAAGTCTAGGGCCATCTCTGAGAAGACTAAGGTGAATAAAGAAGAGGGTAGTGACAAAGAGATCAAAGGTAAAGCAGATTTTGGGGGTAGTCAGGAGAATGCGACAGAGAAGAGCCAAGAGACTACTAGGTTTATGCAGGTGGTTAAAGAGCGTGCTGAGATGGACTATCAGATGAATTCCTGGCTGTTTGAAGAAATCAAAGACATCAATGATAAGTACGTCGAGCTCGAGGATAGAGTTAACAAAATTTCTCTGGTGTTAGCCAAGCCCACGCATACTGGCAGAAATGAAGCTAAGACCCAAGCTGAAGTTGAAGAAAAAAGGCTGATGGAGAAGCTTGAACTAAAGATAAATACGGTGGTCAATTTCTGCTTGCAGACTACCTCTAGCCGTATCCAGAGTATAGAAGACACCCCCAACAGAATTATGAAGAACAAATATGAGCGCATAAAGGTGACTAATAGTAATTTGAGGGCTCTGTTCTCTGTGCTGGAAGGGAACTCTACTCCCATGATCGTGGATGAAGATGCTGTTAAAGACCCTAGCTCTGCTGGCCCTGGATCTCGTACTAGGGCAAGTGGTAAAAAGATGAAAGTTGTCAACACAAAGGAAATCAAGGATCTCAGGGAGGCCATCCAACAATATGACTTGCTGACAGCTGACTTGGCAAAGATTATGGAAAAAGTGACTTAGCTGTGTTGTTCCTCGTGTTTGTGTGTTTTTTTTCTATTTAGCTTCTTTTTGCTGGTTGGTTGTGCTGGGGGGGCTCCTATTGTCTCCTTTTTCCCCTAGCTAATCCTTTTTTGTTGTGTTGTTCTGTTTAGTTGTGTTGTTTATTGCCTATATTTTATTCTAATGTACAGGGTTACGGTTCCCTCCAAAAATTGCTTTAACCTCAATCGAAAACATTATCTCTAAGTATTAAAATGTATGTTCCAAATTATAAAACGTAACATACACAACATATGCTAATGCAAGTATGTTCCAACATTCATTAACCAATGATGTATGCACCCATGCATCAAAAATAGTTAATCAGTTATACTAACAATCAGTTGTGTAAGTTCCCATAACAACGTAAGGTATAACAAGTGTCGTAACACAAATATGTCAAGGTAACTGTTCATAATTTTATGTCTCCTGCAAGGTATGCTGCTAATCATCTATGTATGATCCCATACATAAGTAAGATATATGCTAAGGTAAAGTATGCATCTGTGCATACAAAACAAAAATATGTCAATGCAAGGTATGTTACCATAGAAAGTAATCAACATGACATAAGGAAGAAGTTCATAACACAAAATTAAGTGAGCTCATAAATGAACTACCTCTTAAACCACATACCCATAATTAAGTCATACCAAGGTATATGTTACTCAAGATGACCTACTCCTTCTGGATAATCCTATCTTCTCCCTCTAACAAGATCAAAATTTCCCTCTCAAGGTATGTTTCTTGCTGGCTTAAATCTAACCAATAATTGAAGGGGAATATGAAAATATGCCTTAAGAGAAGATAATATGCACTAGGAGGTCAATCGGTTAATTGGAAAAACCAATAAATAGAAGACAACCAATGCAAAACATATGCCAAAATGCAGCCAATGTATGTGCCTATACATCAAAAGGCTAACAATCCGCAGTGAATGTTTCATAAAAAGATGACATATGCTTGGGCAAAGTATGTTGTTTAAAAATTAGTTATGTCAATCAGCTAAACAATCATTCCAAGTAGTTGATCCAATCAGCTATTAACGAAGAAACATATTCTCTACAGATAATGACAATTCCATGTGTACATGCCAAGGTATATTATAAACCAATATCTCAACATGAGTCAATGATGTAAGATTAATATGCCAAGTGTGCTTCCTACACATTAATAATGCCAATGCAAAATGCATAAAACCATTATGTGAATACCATTGTGAAACAATTAATGTTCCTATACATCATATGTCAAACAATATAAAGGTATGTTGCAACACAATGTGAAATATGCATCCCATCTAGTTGTGCTAATAACTAGATATGCGAGGTATCAACTATGACACTAACCAGCTATGATCCTATATAAGAAAGGAGTTTATAGCACAACACTATAGCCCATGATTATACTCCTTCTGAATCATACATGCCATGCATTTTAACTTAAGATGATCTACTTTCTCCAGATCAATATGGTGAGAGTTTTATGTAATCCCTAACAACTCCTTCTGAGACTTAGGTTCATTTACAAAGTTTTAGATTCCCTCATGATCCAATAAGGAAAAGTAATTTAAAATTTTCAAAAAAAGGTAAATTTCAAACATGCAAGAATTGTATTTGACACAACCTTGAGTTCTACCCATTTCTTTCTAGCCAATGAGAACCATTAAGTTTTTCCCATAGAAGAAAACCAATGATATTGCAAATCAAAATCCTTATTACAATTTCCAAACCAAACCCTGGTTGCCATGATGTTCCTTAGTTTTGAACGAGTTAGACTAAAATTCCTAAATATGAAATTAGATCTTTTACTCTATCAACGCTCTGATACCATGTTGATATTTTCCAAATTTATGCAAGGAATATGTCAATCTATAGAGGTATATGAAAACTAAGCACATGATATAAAATTAATCACAAAGATGGATAGATATTACCCAGATTGTAAGCTCTGAAATCCAACTTTGGGAATGCCTTCAATCTCTCCAAATATGAATGTGTTGGCAAGATGACTCCCAGGGAGTATATGGCTTATTTTGTGTTGTCATTATGGAAACAAAGTCATATGAAGTTTTGACAATAAACTATGAAGTGAAAATTGACTAAGGAGAGTTTCATGCGTACGGCGTCCTGTCTGTGTTTTCGCTCTGGGCCATCCATCTGTCACACCGCATTTACTGCGGGATCTCTTTTGCATTAGGGTTAGCTTTTATTATGGCTCCGGCCAACTTCGGCCCAGCAGTTGCTGCTGGTGCGCGAGTTGAAGCTTCGGACAGCTATGGTGCCTCCTCTGAACAAACGTCCCCGCAAGTTTGTCCCGAAGGTCTTTCACAAGGTAACCCTGATATTGTTCTTAATCCACAGGAATTTGATTCTGCTTGTGAATGGTTAGAAAAGCATACGTTGATTGGATATTTTGTGGGTCGTACTCCTCCTGATAGTATCCTTAAGGATTGGGTCAACAAGAGTTGGACCCCGCATGGGGTCCGTCTTGATGGTGTGCAAAACCTTACCAAAGGTTTTTTCCTTTTCCGGTTTGCTAACCCTTCTCAGGCGGAAGCGGTTTTTAACCGTGGACACTGGACTGTTAGGTCCTCCCTGTTAGTTTTTCAGAAATGGTCTCGACACTTCACTGTCTCGGACGACAAAAAACTTAGGGTTCCAGTTTGGGTCGAGTTCCCTGGCCTCCCTTTGCCATGCTGGCCGTTTATTGAGTCTATTGCTAAAACCCTCAGCAAAGTCATTGTCATGGAGCATGACAAATTTTTCAATGCCCGTCCCCATAAGCGGGTCTGTGTTGAGGTCGACCTTTCCAGGGACCTCAAGGACACTGTTGAAATTCAGATTGGTGCCCTCACCATCTCTCAAAAGGTGCTTTATTTGAATCTGCCCAACACCTGTTATCGATGTCAATCGGCAGAACACAAGATCAAAGATTGCCCGCTGGCTACCCCTCGGGTGAAACCTGCACCTAAAGATGTGCCGGTCAAAGCCATCGATGCTGGCAAAAAAGAAGAATGGACTACAGTTACACGTAAAGGCTGGAATGCCTCAGGCCCTAAGACGCCACCAGCCTCTGCTGTTGTGTTGCCGTCTCCGGATGCGCCCGTTGGTCATTCTCCGCCAGTTGATGCGCCACCAGTGATGCCCTTTGTTTCAAACCCTGTTTCACAGGGGAAGAGTTCAGCTGCAAAGCCATCCACTCCAGAAGTGGTGCTGGCGCCGCCAGCGACTTCTTTGCCTACTTCCAGGGCTATGCGTAGGTCTCGCAGTCCTGATGGTCACACAGATGACCCAGATAAAAGGCGGTTCACCTCGTCTGGAGAATTTCTCCCCAGCTTCGATTCTGTTCTAGCCTACTTGCAGAATAGCTTCTCCTCTCTTGGGGACGAGGAAGCCATGCAAGAGTTTTTATGATTTTTTTGTCCTGGAATGTGCGAGGTCTAATTGACCTCTCTAGAAAGTACTATGTTCGTGATACTCGTTGCAGACTTCAGAATCTGGACGTGCTTTGTTTACAAGAAGTTAAAATTTCTGGGTTTTTGCTGAACTCTGCCTGTCGTGTCATATGGCCGGACGACATTG
>MU225866.1:991817-1009243 GCA_018584345.1 Thuja plicata | reverse complement strand
TTTCATCTAACATCCACATACTAATCCAATATACAAAACCATCAAAACTAAATCCTAAATAGAAGTCTGCATCACTCACACAAAGTATCTAATAGATTCCCCGATTACATAATCAGGTGTTGTTTACCAGAAAAGGATTTCAACAGATCCATAAAGAATTCATGCGTCACAATAGTCCAACTATAACAAAATCTGAATCGACAAGAGAACATATAAATGATAAATAGTGTTAAGATTATGTCAGACTGGGGTAGGCCTTATAGTGTCTAAGATGGAAATTAAATGTATGAATTGTCTCAACATTGACCCGATCTTTCACCATGCCACTGTTGACTCTATCAATCACCAAATCGATAATATCTTCTCTTCCTCTTTCAATTTGACAGTGAAGGGGTGGGCAACCTCTCCCATCCTAAACATCTGGTTTTCCCCTGCATGGAAGGATCATCTTGAAAATGCTTACATCAACATATTAACACGCCAAATGGAGAGGAGTCCTTCCTTCATCTTTTGTGGAATTGGGCAACTATCATGATTTTCTTCTCTACTTTGTTGGTTAAATCAAGCCCAAGACCAGACATGACCATTTTCTTGAAGGGAGACAGAGAGTAGATTGTCGACTTCACTTCCATTTTAGAACCCTTTGCCATTTTCATATAGTCAAATCTATAGATATAATTCTCCCCAATGGTTAAATACTACCACAACTTTTCTCCTCTTCATTACCAATGCAAAGAATGCTCTATGAGAAAACTAATATGCATTCTCCCTACCTCTGTCCCTGTTGCCTCCCCCCACTATGATCCAGCAATTTAGTTTCTTATTGATGCTCTTTTTCTTTCTTTTCCCCCCCATATGAATGTCATTACGTTACCCCATAACTTGAAACACTGCCTCGTGCCTCTTCATATTTTTCCTTATGTCTTTTACTCATCGCTAAAATTTATTGTTCTTTATTCATTTTGAAACTAATCTTCTTCACCTGTTTTCCCTTAATCATCGTAAGACACATCATATCACCTTCTTTCATAATGATATTGTCTTAGCTATTAGCTAATCATGATTGTGCTACCCACTGAAATGGTATCACTTACATAATTATTAATGTCACATTCCTTGCTTGATGCAATAGAGAGTTATTATAATCAGCATATTTAAACCATTATATTACATCTTTTAAATATTGTTATAGTCCACACTATTATTGATTGTCATTAATTTGTTGATATTGATATAATTTTCACCTTAAATAGGTTCACTTACTATTACAAAAATATCACTTTATAGGATTAGCATGTCACGCTTTTATGCATTATATATAGGTTTACATAAATCTATCTATATATATCTTGGTATATACATGTACATATGTATATATCAATACTTACATGTCTAATGCATAAAATACACATACACATACACATACATTTATGTTTCAATACATACTAAGATGTTTATGTGGAGAAAATAAAAATGAATAAATAGATTTTAACTTGTATTAGCTCAAACATAGATCAACATGTAGGTCTATGATTTTGACCATAATAGGATTAACATAGACTTGAACTAACAATTCTATCAAAATAAAGATGGAGAATTCTCTTACCAAAATAGCTCCTTTCTAAGTAGAGTGGGAGAGGCACTACAAGACCACTATATATCATGGTAGTCAAAGCAACCATCACCAACATTACTATGGGGAGGAGCACCTGTAATTTGGAGAAAACTATTATTAACTGTATAAAAAACTATGATAGAAACACTTGGTTGGGAAAATGGTGTCTCAACCTTGCACTAATTAAAATGTATTGTTGATAAAAGGGTTATTTTTGATATTTGAGTGCAAGGGATTACAAGGCGGGGTATCCCCCTTGTTAGCTCTTGTCTTGTGACCGATTGGATGTTTAAGGCAATGTGCCCCGACAAGGGTTGTTAGGAGAAACGCCCTCGAAACAAATTTTCATATATGATTTTTCATTTTGAATCCTGATTGTTTATCATTATGTTTGAGGTCCAACATTGGATATTTTGTGTGCCTTTTATGGGTGATTTTAGCCCATGGTTTTGTATAATCGTTTGACAGTTTCATATTTTGTATCTCATATATATTAGGCATGTGAGAATCATTTTAATGTATTATAAGGGTCTTATAGTTGTTGAGCTACCTCTAGATTTCCATTGGTAATAAAAGTGAGAATCTTTCTCTCTAAGTATATTGTAATCTATTATTGATTTTTGAATTATATATTGGATGACTTTTGGAGTTTGGGGCTTTTCTCCTGAAAGGGTTTTCCCTATGTAAATCACTTTGTTTTTTGATATTCATGTTATTTATGTTATTTCTATTAAGTTTGAATAACTATTGAAAATATCTAAGAGAATTTTACATTACTCTCCCCTTAAGGTTAGTGTAGGAAGCTATTCTACTACTTAACTTTCTTACACACTTGTCACATTCTCTAAAGCCTCCATACACAAGTTAAATTTGGTGAAGAAAATGTATTAGAACTTGGTTAATTACACATAATGAATTTATAATGATCTCAAAGGGTATGGAGGTGGTTCACCTTCAAATGATTTTTTTTTTGGATGCACTTGTATTGCAAACATGCGATAGAGATTGTACGAAAATATGTTAGCCATAAAAACTTGGCAACCAAGCAATTCATGATTGAAAAAATTATTATTTAATTCTTTCCATAATTTAAAAAAAAATTCTTCAAGAAATATTTTATCAAATTTGACTATATTGGATTGGTAAGTGTAGGATCACTTATTAAAGATATATACCTAAAATATTGTGTACAATAGTAAATGAGGATCAATCCCAAAAAAAAATTTTAGTGGCGAATATTCGTCATTTGGAAAATGTCACACGTCAGGGACCGGGGATTTGGCGAATATATTGTGTATATTGGGTTGGCCCTATCACCCAAACTTTATAAATATTGGGTCGAATACCCGGGCCCATTGCCCATCTATGTATTTAATTTTCTCCATTTCTTCTACAATATCGTCAATCGAATCTATTTTTTGGACACGATAAATTTTAAAAATTTGCCTACAATTTCAAAGCGACCCCAAATTGACGACCTATATTTGTCAATGGTTTTATACTTATATATTTATAGGCGGCCCCAAATTCGCCTGGCATTTTGCGGACGCGTGTCTCAAACCGACGCATTTTTGCCAACTTTATTAATCATAAAAAGTTATTGGACGACCCATAATCGCCTCAGAAATAACATCAGACATGTTATAATTACGTGGGCTTTGCCAAATACTTGTATACCTAATACCTCCCATCGAATTTACCAAAAAAGATTAGTATAAATACATTCATAGATCAATGTTATTGTACACAATTTGGTTCGGTTAGTTCTGATATCTCAATTTGATCGATAGTGAAGTTTCAGACTATTGAGTGCATTTGCGACTGCAATTGAGGAAAAGCTAAGTGATTATTATTCTAATTCCTAAATTCACCTGAAGTTTCACCTCTATCTGTCAGCGACTCTGCAATTTTGAGTTCATTCTTGTTTAGTGGGGACCAATTAGTGGTGAGTGCTCACCAAGGAGACCTCAGACATGATTTTAGGGCCAATGAATCATATTTATATATATTATAGTCTATTGTCACTTCTTCAATAAGTTAACATTTCTTTTGGCAGTCTTTATTATGTTGGAGATGTCAAACAAGAATAAGGGTAAGGCTCATGCATGTGGGGAAAGCCATGAGAGGCCAGAAAAATGTAGAACCTTATCATTGTACTCTGTTCATGGTGTTGGAAATGTTTCTAGCCAAAATCTGGAAGCTACTTCATTAAAATTAGATTTACAAGATTCACAACCTAAACCTACACTACATATTGAAGAAGTCGGCGAACCTGATATCTCAGATCATGATGAACTTGAAGAAGATTTTTAGGTAAATACCTAGAGTATCCATAATGATATAATCGACTTGGATGAGACTGACAATGCCAGAGATGATGATAGTGCAGGGAAGAAGAAAATAAAATATAAATTTAAAAAAGGATAGAGAATCAAAAAAAGATTGGATGTGGGATCTGTCGAGGAATTTTCAAATAGAATGGGTGTCAAAGTATCCATTCATTGAACCAGTGGACAATCCAATTAAAGGTGAGCCTCTGGTAGAATGCAGATGTAAGATTTGCACCAAGATAAATAAGAAGTAAAAGCTAGAGGTTGCAGCTAAAAAGTGACACCATAGAGAAGCATATGGGTAAAGTTTACAAAAAGAAAACCATAGATGGTGTTGAAAAATCAGTGATAAGATGGAAAACAAAGGAGGAATATCAACATGTTAGGAATACATAATTATTTGCATTTCAACAGAATATACAAACGAAGCCTGCTAAAGTTAAAGGCTCTATTGAAGCTTTTTTTGGAAAAGCAATAGAAGTAGAACAAATGAGAAAAGTTATTCAGTTAAGTATTGTCTTTTATGTTTTGAGTAGAGGGTGTCCTATGATAGAATACCCATCATTGAGTGTTTAAATACAATTTCTGAAAGTTTGTAACTATCCTAACAATCACTGGTCAGTAAACAATGGATGGGAATGGGCAAGTTGTCTTGCCGAGGTTGAAAAAGATCGGAAGGCAAAAATTAAAGAGCCAAAATTTATTGCATTGTCTTTAGAGGAAGTTACAGAAGTAGATAATACTTCCTGGATATGCATGCATGTTTATACTATACACAATGTTTTTCGCCAACCTCATCTACTAACTGTTGCTAAAATGAAGGATAATGTGACAACGAATTTTTTTTTTGAACTAGTAAAGAGTTCGCTAATTAAATATGGAGGTATATATGACAAAATGATTGCCAAAAAGTTGGTGTGTGTTGGAGCGTTAGTAACGCAAGGCCACATGGGCGGTCTTTGCACAAAGATCCAAACATCTTGTACACCCTACCTTACTGTCATTCACTTCATGGCCCACAGAATGAATCTAGCTTTTAGATTTGTCAGCAAGCACGCTCTAGTACAAAAAACTAAATTTTTAATCAAAGCGATTAAAAAATTGAAGTTTTAATTGAAGGGAACAAGCTTCTTAAGGATAATGATACTAGATGGATCTCTTTTGATGGATCAACACATCGAGTTTTTTTTCATAATATAAATCATTTCTTGGTCTAATGAACTCAAGTCGTGAAGAAGCAGGGCTACCAAAATTTCCTAAGATGCTGTGAAGGTTAAGTAATGTAGAGACACTCTTAATGTTAGCAGGTCTTCTCCCCATGCTAGAGGAAATGAGAAATATAATGAACAAGGCCCAACAAAGAGCTATGCATATTACAGAATATGTTGCACTGCATAAATTGACATGCATGATGCTCGATAATCTCTATCGATCATGTGATGATGTAAAATTTGCTAGCTGGCTCAAAATCACAAATTTGGACAATCTTGATAAATTTTTAAAGTTCAGTGCAAACATGGAGTTATATGAAAAAGTACGCGGACTTGAGATACCAATGCACTAATTATCTAGGGTCGAGTCCGAGGAACCAGGAAAGAACCCTAGGAAGCAACTATCAAGAGTTAAAAGGGAAGACTTTACTAAGATCGTTGAGTCTGTAACTACTTATGTGAAGCACATTGCCTATGATCTTTCCTCACAGATTAGATAAAGATTCCCTCCAATCAAACTACTTGAATCCATGGCTATTGTGTTTCCTTGATATTGGAGTATCAGCAATTGAAAATATTTTTGAACTAAGCTACTAACTTTGATAGATCATTTTTGCAGAACCAAAGAGTTCAATGGAATAACTCTAAATGGAATTTTAGATGAATCTCATTTCAGAGAGAAATCCGGTCATTTTTCACAGACAATGAGGGAACAATATAATATTATGCGAAACCCCGATGAAGATGGATTGGTAACAAGGATTTGGAAAAATCTAGTTCACAGAAAAATGTTGATTGATTCAATATCAAAAAATTTCAAGCTTGCTGATTTAGTATGACCATGATATTCGGTTCGGTGAAGGATGAGAGAGTTTTCAGTGCTTTGGGGTTCCTAAAGTTAAAGATAAGAAACAAACTAGATAAGAATTTGCAAAATTTCTTGAGGCTCTATACATCCAAGTATGATGTCAATACTTTTCCTTACTATAGGGCACTAAAATTGTGGAGGAAGAAATGTCAAAGAAGAGGGTTGGGAAACATTTACATTTCAAACCAAAGTGGGAGTGCCAGAGACAGTGATGTCAGTGACTCATGTACTGGTACTAGTACTGGTAGCATTGAACTTCAGTTAAGCGGAGGTATGCATAGTGAAGAAAACATAGCAAAGAACCAAGGAAACTATGATGTTGATGGCGATGAATCCAAGGATCCTGATAACAAGATGATGTGGCAACTTGAATCGTTGTCGAAGTAGAAGGTCCTAGGTATTTATTAATCTTATTTCTTTAGTCTACTGTCAGTGTTTGTATCTCATCATCAATCAAGCATAATAGCATATTTCAATGTCAAAAACATCAATGTGGTTGATATTGTCATCAATTCTATAATTAACAATGGTTTTCATTTGCATTATTCAGCTCATATGGTACAAATATTGAAGATTTTCATTATTTTTTTGAAAATATAGCAATTCATATGATACAATTCATAGAGATTCTCATTAATTTATTTACAAATATGATAAAATGTAACAATTCATTCATTAATAGTAGTAAGCACACAACTCTATGTGATTCTGTTTGCAAATGTCAATGACTCAACACCCAATTTCAATTCCATTACCCTTAGCAAATGACCCTGAATTCCATTTTATAGAAACAAGGGAGAAAAAAAAGCTTCAAGTCAATTTTCCTCATGTGAAGTCTCAAAATCAAAATCAGTAAGACAAGTACAACATCTCTGCAACTATACTTTTCTACATTTGATAGGCCAATTTAGTAAATTAGCAATAACATCTGATCTGGTACATGAATTTTGTTCAAAAAACAAAGTTAAAACTTTAAACTCAATTCAAGCAATTAGAAATAAAATATAGAGATGATTGAAAGCACTTTCACATACTATGATTGATGAGGTGATTCTCCCAGTTTGTTTAGTATGATCCATTTTACGTCATTTGGAAGGTCAATATTTGTCAAGTTATAGTGAATGACCCACAACCTCGTTAGCCATCCATACTTGGGAGAGAGACTTGAAAGCAATGATCCATCCAATTATGCATTCAAATTTATCAATGGTTTGATGAAATTTGCAATGCCTTCATGAGTTGTGTCACGAGGAAGCTTACCAAAATAAGACGTTATTGTGTCCTCCAACTTTTTTTTGTAAGCTTCTCTTCCAACGAATTTCATTAATGAGTTACTAGGACCAAGACCAGGATTCAGAAAACAAAGACTTATCATTTTGGTTGTTTTTTGATTCATTTTGGCAAGCTTTCTCCCATATAAGGCCAACGTTTCCTCTCCTTCCCTTACTTTCTGACATTTTCGAAAGATAGATGTTTCCTTTATTGTTGCATGAATATGTTCATTAATTCCCTTTCTTTCCAAATGCCTGTCACTAGTTGTGTTGATTTGTTGCAAAATTTGTTTTGCAATATTATCTCTCTGACAAAGATTTTTGTTCTTCTCAACGTGCTCTTTGAGCTTCCCAAAAATGTCTCTAAGACTTTCATTCAATTAAAACCAATCACACAAAATATCACCACTCACCTTTATTCTCCCCCAAATGTCTTGTTTTATTTGCTTGACTATAATTTTTACTTTGTCATTCAAGATGTTTTCGTAAGTTTTAATTGTATTATTTGCCTTCTTTAGCTCTTCCATCAATTCTAACAATTGATGTTTACTTTGTTTTTTTTTTTCTCTGTTTTCTCTTCCCACTATTCCATTTTAACCCTCTCATTCTCCAATTCCTTATTTAAGTTATTGTTTCCCTGTGCCGTATTCTCCACGCTTTTATATAAATGTATTGAAGAGGATTTTTCATCCTCAGCTTTTTTATTGCTCTCTTCCAATGTTTCTCTCAGAATTTTCAGTTTTGCATCCATATGTTCTTGTTGTGAAATTTTTTCTTTGGAGGAAGAATTTTTATCCTTTTCTATAATTATTTTCACCTGGTATCTGCTACTTTCTCCCTTGCCTTTTGATTTTCTAGGTTTGCCTATAACTTTTCTATTTTTCCCAGAAGCTTTCCTTTCTCTCTCTCCAACTTAATCACTGAACTATAGACCTATTGGTTGGTCATTTTTGACACATTTATCTTGTCCACATTTTTAATTTTGGATAAATCCATTTGGAGGGTGCTAACATGAAATTCAGATGGATCTAACTGACTCTTTCATGGATTATTATCTCTAGCTGGGGGCATAACAACCATGAACTCCACCATTTCTTTGTTTGGTTCATATGTGGGAAATAACCTATTTGATGCAGGTTCTGCATCACGAGTTGCACAACAACTACATCCCTCTTCAATGTCTTAGTATTTTGTGTATTCCTATTTTTTGTTTGTTCAAAGTTAGTTACAAAATCATTGTAATGAAAATCAAGGTTTTCTGACACAATTGAATGTTTGAAAGGTGAAATAGAACTTGTAGTGATGTGCGAGCTTCCACATTTGGTTCTAATAATTGCACCATGAAGATTAGTAACACCCTAACCCATTACAAGAGGAGTTTTTGGACTGTTTGGAGGATTTTTTCCTGAAGGTGTGGAAATTGTTGGAGTCACAGACACCATTAGCATTATTGTCATAACCTTTTTCTTCTTTACACTTCCTTGATCTCTGAGATCCACTAATTTCACATCTAGTTGTAATGTCCTTTTCCCCATGCCATCCCCACCAATGGGAGTGGCACTTGATTCAGATTGAATTTGAGTGCTTGGAAAAGGTGAAACTGGATTTGAAGCTGGAACAAATGAAGGTGCAAGGGTATGAGACTAATTAGTACCCTTTTGTGATGAGCCTCCAAGGATTGGTGTCTCACCATGTTTTGGTGGAGTGGGTGTGATAGGTGGATGTTGATCTCCAAGTTTTGTTGTCTATTAGTGTCACACACTTAGTCATAATCAAGGTAGGTTGGTTGGTCGTGACTGCGACCGAGCCATCCCACTAAGGCTGAGACCGAGCAGTAGTTACTGACGAGCAAGTCAGTTGTCGCTGAGCAGAATGATTTCCAAGTTGCATAGACAGTCAGTACCGAGTGACAGTTTTGACCAAGCATCAAAGTTTACTTATGCCGAGTAAAATTTTTTTGATATATGTTTGGAATGACACAAACACTTAGGTAAATCATTTTGGCCAACATCTAGGAATTATTTAATGATTATTCATGATATTTAATGCATTCATTACATGTTATTTCTGAGATCATGGATCCCTATGCAATCAATGCAACCAATCAGAATTAGGGATGCCTAAGTGGAAAAATGTGATGAATCTAGATTGTTGATATTGATTTGGATGTTTCATCAGTGATCTATATATGGAATGATTTAAACCCTAAATCTATGCATGTGTGTGGATGTGGATGTGAAGTGAAGAGATTGAGTGTGTATGCATGTTTTGCATATCTAAAGCATAGACCAGACAGAGTGATAGAGCAGAGTGGTGAAGAGCAGAACATAGATATATCAAATTGAGAGATCAGTTAAGATTTGGAAAGAGGAGATCTGTTATCAACATTTGTAGTGCAGACCGAAGGATAATGTATTGATACATTCTAGCAAGTGAATCATTGTAAATATCTTAACAAAGTGGTCCTAACAAGCCTTTGTAAATCTCTTAACATAGTGCTTAGTTTGTTGTAAATTTAAATCCTTTAACAAGGTAGATTGTATAAGTTTGTAAGATCTTAACAGGGAAGGCTCCTCATAGGGTAGATCATGAGAAGTGATCAAACTTTGTAGCCCTAACAGACACACTTTATTACTGCAGTAGTGAATATTTGTGGTTCTCATCCCCACCCCAGTTTTACCTTCAAGGGTTTCTGGGTTACCAAATCTTTGTTTTATGTGTTCATTATGGATATGATTAGATGTTAGATCTATTACAACATTTTAGTTTATGTTTATGAATATATGGTTGAATCAGTTTGTTTTAGAAGTGTTAAAGTTTTATAGATCTGATTCACCCCCTCTTAGTATACTTCCAACAATTGGTATCAGAGCATTGTTCTCTTAGTAGAAGTCTAACGAATTTATATTTAAGATCTTGGAAATGGAGGTTTATAAGTTGGGAAAGGTCATCGAGAATTGGAAGATTGATCCAGATGGCACTACAACAGCTTGAGACAGCAAGAGAAGAACTGAGGAAATCCTTAAAATCTAGGAAGAATTGGCAACACAGCTGAATGCCACTTCATATAAAGAAGAAGAAACTAAAGTTCTATTTGACAATGGAGATTCCAAAGAAAGTAATGAAAAAATTTTAGATCTATTGGAGAAGAACAACATACTGAAAGAATGAGTCAAAATTCTAAAGATAGAATAAGAAACTCAATCAATTACACTATGTGAGGTGATTGATCAGAAGAAGAAAGCTGAGGAAGACAAGACAATGGTAGAAGAAGATAAGAAGTAGATGACTACCAGACTTGATAAAATGACAAGTGATGTGCAAAATCTCACAAACAATCACTTGGACATAGTCAACTAGCTATTAGTTGCAAATCAAGAGGTAAACATAAAGGAAATTGAAATTACATATCTTAGATTTGAAAACAATCAACTGAAAAATGAGTTGAGATCTGAAAGAGAACTCATTGAGAGGATAAACAAACCAAATGACACCTTGAGATACTTTGAGGAACTGATGAGGTCACCAAGAAGGAATAATGACACCTCTATAATTGGTCATACTGAGCACCTGTCATCCACTAAAGAAGGAGAATCATCAAAAAGTGGAGAATAGAGGAATGCAAAGCCAAAGATCAGAAAACCTACATGATATCATTGTGGTAAACCTAGTCACATAGCAAACATTTGCCGAAGAAATAATGGTAAGGCCATTCCTAAACCCAAATTCAATGGATATTTCTTTAACTATAGGAAGCATGGATATCAGGCACATGAATGCAGGTCTAACACCTACTTAACCTAGATTTCAAGGACATTATTATAATTGCCAGAAGTTTGGTCATAGAAATCAAGATTGTAGATCCAATGCAAAATCCAAAGGGACATCCAAGAAACAAGGAAATGCACCAAGGAAAGGTAACTCATTCAATCAGGATTACAATACAAGGCATAGTTGTCATTATTGTGGAGAATATGGTCATATTGCATAAAATTGTATAATGACATACTTTAGAGGTAAATCCAAGAGTTGGATGAATGGAAGTTTGGTATGTTATAGTTCTCACAAGATCAGTCATACTAAGAGAGACTTCAAGATCAGAGCCCTGACACCTATTATTGAGTAGATAAAGAATCTGATGGATCTAACTTGGAGAAAGAAAGAAGAAGCAAGTAGTGGTAGACCTAGTGAAGCCGAGATCACCCAATACAATGGATCGGGTGATTACACTACTTCCAATTAAGTAAAGAATATATGCAAGGAATTGTTTTCTGTAATGCTATATTTTACACCAGTTCTTAACATAAGATTAAAGTCCATATCTGCATAAGTTAAGATGCATTAAGATAGATCTGAGACAAGAACTGAGCAAAGAATTGATATGCATATTTGATGATGAGCATTAATATTAGTATGTGCCAAGCTCCCATACCAACCGAGCTGATTTATCGATCGAGTGTCAGTAGTGACCGAGTCACTACTCTCATTGAGTGAAGGAATGAGTTAACCAAGCTATTTATTAAAAGGTTGAGACAATTTTTATTCACCTACCACTATACAAAACATTTAATGAAGACCTAATTTGAACGTTTAAGGGTATGTAATCGATTTAGCCATTCATTTTTCATTTCACACAGTGTTTAGAGTTTGCAGAGAGATTCAGAGATGATTTGAAGAGTAAATTGAGAGAAGTTTGTAAAGATTCCACCTGTGTATCATCGACAGGAATTGAGAAAGGTTGAAGACCCATCGTTGCCGACTTACCCAGAGTTTATTTCACAAACCCTAAGATGAACAAGTGGCTGCCAATACATCTGCTGGAGTGAAGAAACAAGATAAGGAAATGAAAATGTTTAGTTTTTCAGGAGTGACAGCTATGCACTACCCAATTTCCATGTTGTACCTAAGACAATGGTGAAGGGAGATCTTTTGGGAGCCCTGCCATCAATCCCACCCAAATTCCTTATGATCCATGATGTGAGAACATGCTACATGGGAAAGATAAATGAAGTTGGAGATTTTGAGTTGAGGGAAGCCTACAATAAACTATGTGAGAATGTGGCATTGAAGGCTGAGCATCAGCACTTTGCCAAAAAAGGTTTAGTTTGTGCCCTATATTTCCTACACGACTTCAAAATCAAATGGATCATGATATTTCTGAGTAGAGTTCATGATATGAGCATATAGATAGAGAATGGAACAATGAAGATCACCAAAGACATCATCCACTGAGTCATTGGTTACCCTATTGTGCAAGGAAAAAGAACAATGCACTGTCAAAGTGGAGAAGAAGTTGAAAAGAACACTCTTTCTGAGTGGAATGAAAGGGGAATGACAATTTTAATAATCATAGATCCTGAAATTGACTTTGCAGTAAGAGTGATTTCTCACAAATTTTATCAGTCGAGTAGATTGGATAGTGTTCCTTGCATTGCAATTGATCAGGCATGGAAGATATTGAAAAAGGATCATACTTATGATCTTGTCAAGCTATAGTTGACTGAACTTGCCGAGAACCTATCATCCATCAGGAAGGCAAAGAAATCTATGTGTAATTTCAGATCACTATTATTTTTTATATTTTTCTATGTTCAGAATACTTTTCCTACTATAGGAGATGTAGTATGGAGTCAAGACCAACCAGTAACAGTATAGATTAATGAGTTCATACAACAGATAGGAGAAATTTTTGACAATGTTATGGGTAATTAATTTGTAGAGTTCAAGAAGAAGATGAGATTAAGAAGAAAAATCCCATTTTCACTAGTAGAGAAGTATTATGATGATGTTTTCTTTCTAGTTGATACTGATTAAACTTATGTACAAGTTGTAGTACTGAGGATGGCATGGTTGAGGCCATTACCTTATGAAGTAGGTATAGATGGGACATCTACAACAATCACAACAATACTTGCAAAGAAATTTGATAAGAAGGCTACAATATTTGGGAAGTATGAGGAAGAAAAATATAAGATCACCGTGAAATTGAAGGCTGCATCCATGGAGAGGAAGAGGAAGAAAATAGTGAAAATATTGAAAAGATGTTTGGAGGATAGGAAGGAGATGATGCACCAATATAGATCACACAAGGTCAAGGTGAGGACCAATCTAGTGATTTAGAAGAGAGTGAAGATGAAGATGTGGAAGTGGATAAGAAGGGTAAGGAAGTGATGGTTGTTGAGTCAACTAAGAAGAGGAGTTCACATTAGAAACCTACTCCTCCTGCCACATCTAGACTGATAACTAGGGCATCAAAAACTATAATAATAGCTAAGCCACCAAAGAAAATCCTACTAAAGAAAGAAGAAGGTGAGAGCTTAGGGAAAAGGAAATGAGTACAAACTGAAGCCGAGATGAGCAAACACAAGAGAAAATCATGAAGGAAATATGTGTTGGGAAATTATGAAGAAGATGAGGAAGTGACAAATATAGAAGACATAAGAAAACACAAGGAAGCCACATTCATACATCCTATAAACATTGATGCGATTTTCAACAACATTAGGAGTTCAGCAGGTTTGTCAGGTTTTAAGTTCATAAATTTGAAAATCTAAGTAAAACTGACAAGGTAAAGATAAAAGATGTAATTATAGATATTTTAGCATCATTCAAATTGATACCATTAGAGATTGGGAATCATATCCCTGAGGAATTATCTAGAAAGATTGAACAAGGATGACAGTGTTCTCTTACAACTGAAAGGTAGATTAGAGAAGGGGCATTAGCCCAAATAATTCCTGAATTAACATAGAAACAAAGAGAAAAGTTCATGGAGCAACATAGGAATAGATTCATTCCTAATTTTATAGTATATTCAATACTAAAGAATGATGTTGATGGAGTTGTACAACAGAGCCAAAGAATTTGGAAGATAATTTTTGGAATGTTAGTTGATAAGAGTGAAAGCAAAGATGAAGGCACATCAGAACAAGTTGAGCTAATAACAAAGAAGATATTAATGAGTCAGATAATGTTGAGGATGAAATAAAGGAAAAGGTTGAGGAAGCACAAATAGAAGAATTTTCAATTAATAAATCAATCATAATGACTCGTGAGGATACATAAGATTTGAATGCCGAGGTGCAGGGTGAAGATACAATTCACATTTCAAATTCCTCTACCAAGGAAAAATTTGAAGTTCTTGATGAAGAAGATAAGAGTAAGGAAGATCAAGGAGATAAATCTAAAATAGATATCTCTGGACCCCATAAAGAAGAAACATAGGAGAATAAGACTATAAAGACCGAGGAGAAACAAGAGCCTATGGAGCAAGAGGAAATTCAAGCATTGATAAAACTACCACTTACCAAGACTAAGATTGAAGATACACCTGAAAAATAGGAAATTTTCACTCAGAAGGAGTTAGTCACAATCAGTGGTGACACTAGTACATTGCAGACAAATTAGAAGCCGAGTAGCAACACACCAGAGACCAAGAAGAAGAAGTCACATAAGAAAAAAGATAAGTCTATGATAATTGAGGTAAAACTTGATGAAATTATAGCGATTCCAAAATGGGACACTGATAACTTATCTTATGAGCAAGTGTAGATTTTGCAGAGTTTACTAAAAAGGAAGAGCAAGCAGGAGAAACTAAAATGAGAACATCAACAGAAGCAGGTATTGCATGATATCAAAGATATATTTGTTGATGCATTTGAGCTTCAAGATGTAAATGAGAAAGCACCTGTTATTGATCAATTGGTTCATATTGTTCAAAAGGTGAAAAATGATGACATTGATGCAAATGAGAAGCTCATGCAATGGTCATAAAGAAAGTTTGAGGCCAAAGTGCTTGATAAAATTGCAATAGAACTTAATGTAAAATAGGCTGCACTTTCTGATTTGGTGAGTAACCTAGAGGAAGTTGTAGAAAATGTTCTCTCTTTGTACAAGCAATTATGTGATGTTGAATTATTTACAAAGGAGAAACAACATCTTATTGAGAAGCTACAGTCGGACATGAAGTCAATAGGACATTCACTGAGCATGGATGCAAGTTCCAACTCTATTCATTTTAGCTAGTTGACTCACGCCCAAGGGAGATTAGCTGAGCTCATGACTAATGATGGAAGAATAAGGGATAAATTGATTACAATTTAGACCATGTTGATACCTCATTTGGAGGTCATGTAGAGAGAATTATCAGCTACAAAAGAACTAGCATAGAGGGAGCCACCTCTAAATATTGCAGAGAGTTTGACTGATCTAGCTGTCGAGTTAGAAATCAAGTTATAGGTTTTTGATTCTATTAGAACCGGTTGGGGTAATGCATTGGCCATGATCCTATAGATTCACAACCCATTTTTGGACAAGTATGGTCTGACCCCTACAACCCCGACAGACAAGAGTGAAAAAAACAAGGGGGAAATGTAATGAGATGTAATCTATGCAGAAATGTAATAGTTGTAGACAAAGAAAATAATAGAATGATCTGAGCAGAGAAGGTATAACATACTATTTTTTTTAAATTTTTGGAGCTATATACTTAAGATTATGTTGTATGTATAGTGAAGTCTTTATAAAAGACCGAGTCATAATCTTAGTTGGAGTTTTTTGGTATGCTTGACTACTATTTTTGTTAATAAATGAAGATTCATGTCAAAGTGTTTTTGCCACTAATGTCAAAGGGGGAGATTGTTGATCTCCATATTTTTTTGTCTATTAGTGTCACACACTTAGTCATAATCAAGGCAGGTTGGTCGATCATCACTACGACTGAGCCATCCCACTAAGGTTGAGATCAAGGAATAGTTACTACCAAGAAAGTCAGTGGTCACCGAGTACTCATTAGTTTATGAGCATAATGATTTCTGAGTTGCATAGACAATCAGTACCGAGTGACAGTTTTGACCGAGCATCAAAGTTTACTTATGCTGAGTAAAACAATTTTAATATATGTTTGGAATGACACAAACACTTAGGTAAATCATTTTTCCCGACATCTATGAATCATTTAATGATTATTCGTGACATTTAATGCATTAATTACACATTAGCTTTGAGATCATGGATCCCCATGCAAGTAATACAACTAATCAAAATTACGGATGCCTAAGCAGCAAAATGTGATGAATCTAGATCATTGATCTTGATCTGGATGTTTCCTTAGTGATCTATATATGGAATTATTTAAACCCTAAATCTATGCATGTGTGTGGATGCAAATGTGAAGAGAAGAGATTAGGTGTGTATGCATGTTTTGAATATCTGAAGCATAGACCAAATAGAGTGACCGAGCGGAGCAATGAAGAGAAGAACATAGATATATTAGATTGAGAGACCAGTTAAGAGTTGGAAAGAGGAGATCCGTTATCATCATTTTTAGTGCATACCGAATGATCAGGTATTGATAAATTCTAGCAAGTGAATCAGGGTAAATCTCTTAATAGAGTGGTCCTAACAGGGCTTTGTAAATCTCTTAAGAGAGTGCTTAATTTGTTGTAATTTTAAATCCTTTAACAAGGTAGATTGTATAAGTCTGTAAGCTCTTAACATGGTAGGCCCATTACAGGGTAGATCATCATAAGTGATCAAACTTTGTATCTCTAATAGGGACACTTTATTACTGTAGTAGTGAAGATTTGTGGGTCTCTTTCCCACCCCAGTTTTACCTTCAAGGGTTTTTGGGTTACCAAATCTTTATGCTATATGTTCATTATGGATATGATTAGATGTTATATCTATTACTGTGAGGCCCTTCCCAGACCTCATCATAGTTTTCTAGTTCTTGCTTATGATAGACTTAGCATATGATATTTTACTTTTGATGCTTTATTAGATATTATGGACCTCATGCTTTATGTCATGGATTTGATTACTATAGATGCATGGACATATGATGTTTTATGATGAACATTATGAACCTTATTATGTTTTCTGGATTGGACATTTACTTTGAGATTATAAATTTAGAAAAACTCATTATGATTATATTATGGTTATTGTAGATACTTAGATTTATCTAATTTAAATGTTGAATTTCAATTTAATTATAATGTGAATTTTACCTTATGAAATGTTAGGATGTGAATTTCGTAATCTTGTGACTTTTTGTAATAACATAGTATACGGTTGATGTTTGAATGTTCTAAACAATATTTATCTTTTATGATGTGTATTTATTTTCTC
>MU225866.1:963920-976539 GCA_018584345.1 Thuja plicata | reverse complement strand
AAGAACGGTTAAGTCCACCTTCTACAAAAGGATTTTAGATGTGATGCACTTGTTAGAATGCAACTACATAAGTCTTTGATCTAATGATATATGCAATCTTCAATTTCTGATAACAGATCCTATAAAGATTCTTACATATAAGTAATCATCCTTCCATGATTGAATAATACCTTTATCTGCTCGTCGGTAGCCTCTGTGTGTTCTTGATAACTGATGTATTATGTTTCTGACCTTTGCATGAATTCTGCCTTCTACTCCTTAGATGCTCTTTGTGGCTATCAACAACAATGAATTCATGTCCTCACAATTGAGTTTGAACATCTATTTATACTAACTTAGGCTCAATTCTTGATTCATGCATCGCAAGCTAACTCTAGATCCAAGGTTTACAACTTGACCTTGATCTTTAGTTAGATATGTTTTAGATCCATTAGGATGCATTAAAACATTTACATAAAGCTTGCTTGACCCTCAAGTTATGATTTAAAACAAATAAAAACTCTATAAATAGAATTACATTGCTTTATCCGTCGTGTAAAAATTAGATCCACAATTTGCGGGTTCTTTAACTGACTGTCAGTTCTGACGGTTAGTTTTCTTGGTCGCCGGTGTTCCTTTCTTGAACTTGTCATCGGGTATGCCTTTTCTGTTCCTATCAGGTTAGTTCTAAGAACTGTGTCACTGGTGATGCTTGTGGTCACCGGTCATGCTTGTCGATTCTATACTTAGTATTTTTCATGACCTCTGTGTTCTGTCAGGTATGCTTGCTGTTCGCTGGTAATGCTTGAAGTCTGTCGGTGATCTCTGTAGTCTGCCAATGATCTCTGTCAATGTTTTTCACTAAGTGTACTAATGGAAAAATAATGTCATCAATCTTCCCCCTTGACATTAGTATCAAAAACATTATATGTGCAACATACTGAGTCCATTAGTATGTACACCTGTGTATACTTCTTCCTTAGTCATTTGAATGACTCCCCCTATGTATATGCTAGTAAGTGTAAGTATATATAGATATCCTTATGTATTTTTCTTTTCCCCTTTTATATATATATATTGTACATAACTATATACATTTCCTTTCCTCCTTTTTTGATTCTAAAGGCAAAGGTACTTACAAATTTTCAAACAGGTGGGAATGTGAGGACTTGATCTCGTCCATCATCATTTCCCATTTCTCCTTCAGCATTTCTAGATCCATGTGCTCTTGTAAAATCCTTACATGTATGTCATAGATGCTGTCTACTACAGACATTTCAGGGGTTGCTATCAAATTTTGAGCATCGAAAATATGTTGCTGTAGAATAGTATGATTGGGTAGAATATGTGCCTAAAGTTTAGTAATCTCACCTCTGAATTGTGTTTTAGCATCCCATATTTCTTGCCTTAGCCTATTCGCCTCTATGACTATGTCATGATGTTCCTTTATGCTGTCGGCATGAGAGGTTAGGCTTTGTGCACTTTTTGTGACATTGGGATCTATTTCTACTAGTTTGTCACTATTCTCTTTTCCAAATTTCTCTAGTGTGCACATCTTTTGAACTAAGGTGATTGCTTCAGCAATCATTGACTCTAATTCTTCAGTGAGTTCTGAGAGCTTTACCTTGTTCAATGCCACTTCTTGGCTGATTTTATCAATTAACTTGAATCGATATTTATTTTCTTCTTGGTCTTCCATTGCTTGTTCTGCATCTATACCTTACTCTATGATGGTGTCAGTAAGAACAACAATTTGTTCCTTTACCGAAGCATTTTCTTCAAGTTTCACTTCAGGAACAAATTTTTGGAGTATCTCTTTTGCTCTGTCAAGTGCCATGTTTTACCTATGTTCTTGTATCATTTTCTTTTGTATGGCTTTTCTCTAACATAGCACTCCAAAATCTTGAAGTTTGTCACTGTCCAAAGTGGCAATGTTCCAGTTTGGAACTTCAATGACTTCATCTAGTGTCACAACCAATATATCCATCTTTACTATTTTCTTCTTCTTCTTCTTCTTTGGATGGGTGGCAGATTGATGTACCACCATCTGTAAGGCTTGAGATTGGGTTGATTTTGTGGGTGAGTGTCAAGAGGATGAGGCATCCTTTTGTATCTGTTCTATGTTTACTGACCGGTTTGGTGAAGACGTCTCCTCACGTACCTTGGGTGTATCAACAGATGAATCTTCTTTTAGTTTCATACCTTCATTCTTTTTGACACCTTCACTCTTATCTTTCTCTTCACCCTTTCTCAATGTTTCATCAGTGTTTTTGTCTGCCTCTTTGTTTTGTTCTTTTGATACATCTTGTTGCTCATCGGTTGCATCCTTCATTTCAGTATCTGTATCCTTGGGTGTGTTGGATGCACCTTTGTTTTCATCGGTACCCATATCCTTGGGTATATCATCATCTTTCTTAGATGATTTATCCTAACTTGACTGTATATCAATAGCATCTATTAATATATTCATATTTGTCAGTGTATTGACTGTTGCAGTGTCAATAGCTATGTCCTGTCCATCGGTCTTACCCTTTGCAACATTGATGTCTTCATCTTTTTGAACCTTTGCTGCAGGGTCTTTTCCTGTAATGGTATCGACAATGTTTTCTAACCATGAATCATCATTTATATCAACATCTAAGTTACCTTTTATTGACAGTTCTTCTTTGGTAACTTCTTCATCCTCCAAGTTTATGTGGATGGGGCTTGCTGGTACTTGATCATCTTTACCATCTTTTGACCAGTCCTCATCTATAACATCAGTGTGTTTTTGGCCTGTGATCTATACCTCTTCACTATCTAACTCAACTATTGAGTTACTTGTTTTGTTGATAGGTTCCTTTTCACGACTTCTTTTCTCATCAGGATTGAGTATCTCACTCCATATTTTATGAGTGTCTTCTTCTAGCTCTATAAGTTGTTCTTTTAGAAGTTTATAAGCTCTCAACTTGGGTGAGAATCTTTTTGCATATTTAACCATGACTTCATTGATTTATTCTTTTGTTGATTCAGGAGGTAAAAGAGAGACCAGTACTCTTTCTCTTACCCTCTTCTCCTCATGGAGTGCAAAAGTAAATCTAGAAGATATTTTATCTAATAGTTCTTATGGAACATCACGTGTAGTGAATTGTAGTGGGACATAATAGTGTTTGCACATCTTAGAAATTAGTGCATCTTCTATCTTATTCTATTCTACTATATCCCATCTTAACCATTTCCTAATTTTAGGATGTCCAACAGATGCAGCTTCAGAAATAGACTTACAAATTTCATCAATGTCTTCAGTTGGTGATGATACCTTTGCTTTTTCCTTTGCAAGTTTTACAGCGTCAGGTTCATCCATAGCTGAATTTTCTAAATCCTCATCAGTCTGAACATATTTCCTCCTTTTGGTAGGTGCCCTAGTTAGTTGTTTTGCCTTTTGAGGTGCAGGTTTCCTCTTGTACACCTTCCCTTTTACCATGGGAGAAGGAATAGCATCCTATGTTGTTTGGCTTCTTGTTCTAGACTTCATAGGTGGAGGAGGAGGTGGTGAATCAGACTTATCTTCCTCTGATTCATTTGTCTCTACTGTGTCACTGATGGGGAGCTGGTCCTTGATGAGTTCCTCCTTATTTTTTTGTTCCTCCTTTCCTCCTCCTCCTCCTCCTTCTTCTTCTTCTTCTTCTTCTTCTCCATCAGAAGATATTTTCAAGTTCTTTTTTAGATTCTTTACCATTCTTTTTGACTATTTTACAGCCTTCTTGACAACAAGATTTGACTTAATCTTTAGTTTGGCCTCTTCATATGTTCTAAATCTTAATTTTTTTTTGTCAATGGGTTCATTTAATAATGCTTGAATGCATTTAGTTGCTAATCCTATTTTGATTTCATAATCCAACTTTGTAAGCCATGATTTCCTTGGAACTACTACAACTTGTATGTAAGTGAAGTCTATATCCACCATAAAAAATACTTCTTCATGGTGTTCCTCTATCAGTTTCTTAGGAATCCTAGTTCTTGCTTGAAGCATTTCCTTAATGGTTTTGAAATACTCATGCATTACATTGTCAAAGTCTGTACCAAGTGATTCAATGAATTCACCTATCTGAATGGTAATCGGTCTACTTGTGTCCCATGCAACTTTTCCTATGGAAGGAAAGTATTCTTCAAAATAAAAGAATATACACATTATGAAGGAACCAAACGTACATGTGTTTGTCATTGAAGACCTTATTATGCACATGTTCTCCTGAAATTGATGTAATAGGATCTCTGGCAGATCCATCTTCTTCCCCTATTTGATAATCTTGTACACTGTGCTCATAGCAGTACTAGATATGCTGTTCATTCTATTTGCTTGGAAGATCTTGTATCCAACAACACATGCTCAAAACTTCATCTCTGTGTTGGTAATGGTGTTTACTTTTAGTGCCCTTTTGTCTGATTTTGCACCAGTTAGTCTTTCAACTTCTGCCAGAGATGGATGTTTGTGAGCCTGTGGTTTGTCGGTTGTTAGATAACCAGTCATGGTGTGTATAACATCCTTTTTTATAGCCTTTGGTTTTTTTATCCATAAAGTGTTGTCGTGAACTCTGCTAAGAATGATTTTAATCCATTCTGTCTTGAAAACCTTGGGAAAATGCAGTGCATTTGTTAGTCCCTTTACTTCCAAGTGTTTATTCTCTTCTTTGAGCTTTCCAGCATCATCACATAGTGCCCTATAGGCATTGTCAAGGTCTATATCTCCTATCTCCGAGATCTTGTAGTGAATGTAGGACCTTACATCCTCTACCAATAAAAACCTAGGTGGGATTCAGGAGAATGCTCCAGAATCGTCAGGTTGGGAAGCTATTTCAGGGTGTAATTTATACTTAGGTTCAACACACGCTCCTTTATTGACAAGCTTTAAGGGTTTCTTCTTGTCATCCTTTATTTTCTCTACCCTAGAAGTCGATGCCATCATGTTTTTCAATTTAGGGCTTTTCATAAATCAAAACAGTGCTATCGGTGAGTGATTAACTTACTGATTCTCTGTGCTTGCCTGTGAATGTGAATGCTTCATGTCACAATGATTTTTGTTTGGTCACTCCCCAAATTTCTCTCAAATCACTCTGGTCTGCTCAAAAATTGCGGGTGCAAAAATGATTTTACCCATTGGTCTTTTATACCTTTTTGTGCCCTAAGTTATCATTAATTCTTACTAGCTCGTCGGTTTATGAAGACTAATTTTGTCGGTAAAGACATTCATGACATCTCCAGTGTTTGTGTGAAGCATCAGGGTAGCTAGTGTTTTTGGAGACTTCACCGATGCTCGTCAGTGAGGTTGCAATGACAGATTTTGTTGATTCAACTTTCACCGATATCCATCGGTTTACACTTAGCTTGTGTAATGACCGATACATTCCAGTAAGTAATGCTAACTTTCCTATGTGTGTTCACCGATGCAGATTGTGCCCAATAACCGATGGTTTCTTTTCAATAGTTTAGCAAGTAACAATATATTGCATTTTATTCATGCCTATATTACAATATGAACTATGTATAATGGAATCGATGCATAGTAAAACTTGTCATAATGCAGTTCCATACTTACTTGTGCAATCTAGTTAGATGTAGTGATGTCACTGGATCTAGTGGATGGGGTGTCACCATTTGCATTGCTTGTTCCAACACCTTCAGTGTTTGTGGCTTTTACCCACATCTTGTTTCTCATTCTTTTGATGTCATCAATGGTATTTCCATTGGGATGTGTATTTGTGTTTGTCAGTTACTCTTTGCAATATTTTATCACATGTCCAACCTTATGACAATGTAAACATGCCATACCTGGATTGGTCCAACCTCTTGACCTTCTAGTCCATTTTCTCATACAGTTGGCAGCGATATGACCATACCTTCCACATGCTATGCAATTTACCCATGTGTTATAGTCCCAAACATATGAGTTACCTTCTCTTGTTGGTTTTTAGCTTTTATCAGTTTCCATTGGAGTCCATGCCTTGTTCTTTTTCCATCATTCCTTATGTGTATGTCAATTCATCTTGCATGTAGGACAATACTTGTCCATATAGGTTTTTCTCTTGGGATTTTTCACTTTGGATCTGCACTCATGTGCCTTGTGTCCTTTCTTTTGACATTTATAACAATTACTAATAAAAGTAGATTGTGCTTGAGAAATACCTTTCATTTTGCTTTTGCAGATGTTTGAGGTGTGGCCTAGTTTTCCACAGTGATTGCATGATAGCTTCTTGGATCTTGGGGTTGTGAAAGCATTCCTCTTATCTGGTTGATTAGAAGATTCACCATTCTCACTATACCCTAATCCTGTGTAGTTGTTGACTCTTCTTTGTCCATCAAGAAAATCATCCATCCTTTTGTTGCTATCCTCAACCTTTTTGATTAACTCGTTGTGTTGATTTTGGACTTTGATTTCATGCTTTAATTTTTCATTCTCTTCTCTTAGCTCACCAATGATCTATATTCTTTCAATGAGTTCTGTATTTAATCTATTTGCTTCTTGACTCATAAGAATAATCTGGTTGGTAACCTCATGGTGGTGCTCAGTGAGTCTTTGAATTTCTGATTCTTTCTCTTGTAGTTTCTCTGTAATTTTTCTCCTATCATCAATGGCTAGTGTTCTTTCATTTTCAGATTTTCTTGCATCATTCATGACATCAATCATTTTCACCATTTGAGTCTCTTGAACAATTTGCAGCATCTTGATTTGATCTATCAGATGTAGATTGATCTCTTGTAGACTTTTAATTTCTTCTTCTGATGCGTCTGAAGCTTTGCTCATTGATGGTTCAGCTGTTTCAAAGTAATCTATTATATCCAATTCTTTGTAGTCTTTCTCATTCAGCCTAGTTTCCATAATCTTTCTTTCATCAAGAATTTTTTTTTAGTTTTATTCTCGCCTCCTTGTACTGCTCATAGTTTATTTGCATCTGTAACTGCTCATTCTCAATAGTCATGTCTAGTCATGCCAATCATATGATACAATTCTTAGAAATAGAGATTCTCATTAATTTATTTACAAATATGACACAATGTAACAATTCATTCATTAATAGTAGTAAGAAGTAGAACACAACTCTGTGTGATTCTGTTTGTAAAAGTGAATTGACAATGAATTATGACTCAAGAGTCAATATGTTGGAATTATATCGAGATAATGTAATGAGAAGGGAGCGGTGAATCAGTACCTCTAAAAATTTTATTGGTTAGCCCATTAACCCTTAATCATCAGTTTGTAAATTATCTTATCTAACTGTTCATCTTTCTTTATGTATATGCAATCATATCATAAATTCTTTTAGTATGTAATCATAACAAGAACATTCATGAAAATAGATAACTCGTGACACAAGATATGAAATCGTAGAAAACTCCTGTTAGGAAGTAAAAACTGCGGTGGGGATTGTTACCCAAAAGACTTCACTATCTGCAGATAAGAAGGGGCCAGTTAAGGCTTACAATTGGTCACTTTTGATGACCTACCCTGTTAGGAGTATTATAGTGGAGACTTGTTAAGATCTACTTCATTTGAAGCTTTAGCAACACTGTTAAGTGTGCACTCTGTTAAGAGATTTGGAAAGAACGGTTAAGTCCACCTTCTACAAAAGGATTTTAGATGTGATGCACTTGTTAGAATGCAAATACATAAGTCTTTGATCTGATGATATATGAAATCTTCAATTGCTGATAACAGATCCTATAAAGATTCTTACATATAAGTAATCATCCTTCCATGATTGAATAATACCTTTATCTACTCGTCGGTAGCCTCTGTGTGTTCTTGATAACTGATGTATTATGTTTCTAACCTTTGCATGAATTCTGCCTTCTTCTCCTTAGATGCTCTTCATGGCTATCAACAACAATGAATTCATGTACTCAAAATTGAGTTTGAACATCTATTTATACTAACTTAGGCTCAATTATTGATTCATGCATCGCAAGTTAACTCTAGATCCAAGGTTTACAAATTGACCTTGATCTTTAGTTAGATATGTTTTAGATCCGTTAGGATGCATTAAAACATTTACATAAAGCTTTCTTGACACTCAAGTTATGATTTAAAACAAATAAAAAATCTATAAATAGAATTACATTGTTGTATCCATCATGCAAAAATTAGATCCACAATTTGCGGGTTCTTTAATTGACTGTCGGTTCTGACGGTCGGTTTTCTTGGTCGCCGGTGTTCCTTTCTTGAAGTTGTCATTGGGTATGCCTTTTCTGTTCCTGTCAGGTTAGTTCTGAGAACTATGTCATCGGTGATGCATGTGGTCGTTGGTGATGCTTGTCGATTCTATACTTAGTATTTTTCATGACCTCTGTGTTCTGTTAGGTATGCTTGTTGTTCACTGGTAATGCTTGAAGTCTACCGGTGATCTCTGTCAATGTTTTTCAGTAAGTGTACTAATGTAAAAATAATGTCATCACAATACCCAATTTCAATTTCATTAATCATTACCCTTAGAAAATGACCCTGAATTCCCTTTTATAGAAACAAGGGAGCAACAATAGCTTCAGGTCGATTTGCCTAATGTGAAGAGTCAAGACCAGTACAACATCTCTACATCTGTAGATTTTTGCATTTGACAGGCTGGTTTAGTAAATTAGCAATAGCATTATAGCATCTGCTACATTGATCTTATTAAAAAAACAAAGTTCAAACTTGTTACTTTTAACTCAATTCAAGGCAATAGATAAATAATATAGAGATGATTGAAACTGAAAGTACTTTCACATACTAATTTTGATTAGATGATTCTACCAGTTTGTTTAATAAGATCCATTGTGCATCATTTGGAAGGTTAATATTTTCAAGTTATAGAAGATGATCTACAACCTCTTCAGCCATTCATACTTGTTAGATTGACTTGAAAGCAATGATCCTTCCAATACTGCATTCAAATTTGTCAATGGTTTGATGCAGTTTGCAATGCCTTCATGAGTTGTGTCCCGAGGAAGCTTGCCTAAATCAGTCCTCATTGTCTCCTCCAACCTTTTTTTGTAAGATTCTCTTCCAACAAAATTTTTTAATGAGTTATTAGGAACAGGACTTGGCAAACCATGACCTATCATTTTGGTTGTTTTTTGATTCATCTTGGTGAGCTTTATCTGAAATAAGGCAAGAGTTTCCTCTACTTCCTTTAGTTTCTGACAGTTTTTTAAGACAGAGGTTTCTTTTATTGATGCAAGAAAATGATCATGAATTCCCTTGCTTGCCAAATGCTTGTCACTAGTTGTGTTGATTTTATTCAAAATATTTTTTTGCAGTTTTCTCTCTGACAATTTTATTATTATTGTCAATATGCTCTTTGAGCTTCCCAAATACAAATGTAAGAATTTAATTAAATTCAAACCAATCACACAACCTATCACTAGTCACCTTTGTTTTCCCCCAAAGGTCTCTTTTAATTTTCTTGAATTTATTTTTCATTTGGTCATTCAAGCTATTTTTTTGTTAGTTTTAATTATCTTATTTGCCTTCTTTATCTCTTCTCTCAATTCTGAAAACTGGTGTTCACTCTATTTTTTTTATTTTATGTTCTTCCTCTTCCCACTAGTTTTCTTTCTCTTCCCATTGTTTTGTATTTACCCTCTCATCCTCCAATTATTTATTTAATTTATTGTTTAGTTGTGCCGCACTCTCCACGCTTTTGTATAAATTTACTAAAGAGGCCTTTTCATCCTCAAGATTTTTATTGCTCTCTTCCAATTTTTCCCTCAAAAATTTCAGTTCTGCCTCCATATGTTCTTTTTGAACAATTGAGTCTTTAGAGGATGAATTTTTTATCCTTTTCTCTAAGTCTTTGCACCTATTATCTACTACTTTCTCCTTTGCCTTTTCATTTTCTAGGTATGCCTGTAACTTTTTTATTCTTCCCTGAAGCTTTCCATTCTCTCTCTCCAACTTCATCACTGAACTGTAGACAACTTGGTTGGTCATTTTTGACACATTTATCTTGTCCACATTTTAAATTTTTGATAAATCCATTTGGAGGGTGCTAAATTGAAATTCAGCTGGATCTATCTGCCTCTCTAGTAGATTGTTATCTCTAGCTGGGGGCATAACAACCATGAACTCCATCATTTATTTCTTTGGGTCATATGTGGGAAATAACCTATTCAATGTAGGTTCTGTATCATGAGCTACAACAACTGCATCCTGTTAGAATGAATTTAGAATAACTGAAAGGGGAGGGGTGAATCAATTATCCTCAGGTATAGATGTAGCAAATAAAACTTTCTATATTTTAGATCTACTCAGCAGCAGTAGCATATGTCAAAAACTTAATCATGCAGTTTACTGTTTAATGTAATTAGCTTCTAGAAACATAATAATAAAACAAACCATAAGCATTCACACAAGTTGACAAAAGTATTTAACATGGAAAACCAATATGGGAAAAACCACCAATAACATGATACCAAGTTTCACTCTTCTGAAGTGAGCTCTGTGAGGAGTTAACCCTGTTAAAGGTTACAATAACACACTGTTAGGTGTGACCTAGTTAAAGGATTTAATCACCCTGTCAGGAGTGGCCTTGGTAGAGGACTTCGAACATTCCACCTAAATGTTACCTTGCTTAGAGGATTTATACAAATGACTTTTAGGTTAACTTTGTTAAAGGATTTTAACTGATACAATGGTTAGAAAGTAATCATTAGTTGTGATCTGATACATACAACTTACTTTGCAAATTTAGATCCAATTAAAACTCTGATGCTAACTTACTGAGTGACCTGCATTATCATTTCAATCTTTTGTTCTGCTTGGAAATCTATCAAGAAATCACACATGCGACTTTCTGCTTCTGTGTTCAGCCTTCTCTGCTAGGTCATGCCAATTAGTAAATCAAATATGCAATCCTATTGCATACACACATGTACACCAATCAGTACATCCACCACCACATCCACACACCAAAGAATAACCCCTTGAGGTTACCATATACCTCTCTGTCTAAGTCAGTTAAATATTTGCTGCTTAATCAAGATCGTAGATCTTAGGTTAGGTCAGATCCAATGGATCATTCCAACATTACATTACATTTACTTCTCCAAAGTAGTCTCTATTTAAATCTTGAATCCGTGCATTAATTATGGTTACCCATACATTAAATGACATGGATGAATCTTTAATTAAATTTACATATCCCAATAAAATTAACTACGTCGACCAGAGATCTCAAATATCATCATTAATCCAAATATTGTAAGTCGGAAAACATCACTATTTCCACTTGGCAATTTCACTGGTGCTTGGCACTGAACAAACTTGCTTGTCACAAAAAAATTTGCTCGGCATCAAGCCAGACTTGCTCGGCACAAAATAGCTAGAAAAACTATCTTAGAAAGATAAACAACTAATTACTTTGCTAGAGTGCCAACTAATCAAGTACCCTTTTATTTTCCTTAACTCAACCATTCACTTGTTCTTCTTGTTAAATCTTCTTCTTCAATCAATAGATATGGTACTTAAACAGATAACAATATTCTCACCAATTAAGGTTTGACATCAATGGCAAAATAAAAATTGGTTGCATTGTCACTTTCCAACAATCTCCCTCTTTGGCATTGATGGCAACACAAAATATTAAAACAATGATTTAACAAGCATAGTTACCATGCAATCCAAAAAGTCACCTGTGTTCCTTGATATGAAAAAATCTTCATTAATGTCTTTAGCTTCATTCTGATTCTCATATGTAAAACATTTCTCCCTCTATGTCTGTAATCACACTGTAATCATCTATAGGCTCCCTCTGAGTAGATAATTACTTCATTGTTTTCAATAGTAGCTTCTTCCTCTATATAGGTAATCTCTCCCTTTAGGTAATCTCTCCCTCTTTGACAACAATGCCAAAGACTTTGATTTTATCATGTAGACCTATAGTATCATGTTGATCTTATCATCTTGATTATGACTGATCTTCTTTTCTATCTTTGTCCAACTTCACAACTTTAGTCAGCATCCTAAAGTGTGACTTATTGTGCATCAATGTGTCAAGTATTCTGAATGGAATATGTGATGCAATAGTACCATACAAAACTTAATTAGCCTCAATTAGGGGAATCACCCCCATTTAACCTCACATATACTCATGAGCATCCTTGGGTAGTGCCTTTGTGAATATGTTTGCTAATTGTTCTTTAGTGTTCACATAATCCAATCTCACTTCTTTATTCTGAACTAGCTCCCTCAAGTAATGATACTTGATAGCTATGTGCTTTGTATTTGAGTGCATAACAAGATTTTTGGAAATATTAATTGCACTCATGTTATCACAATATATGACAACTGGTTCAGTGATTTCTTCGTTCATACCTTTCAGTAGTATCTTCAACCACACAATGTTAGAACAGTTGACCGCTGCTGCCACATACTCGACTTTAGCTGTAGATTGTGAGGTGCAGCTCTGTTTATTTCTTGTCCATGAGATCAATCTTTTTCCTAAAAGAAATGCTCCACCACTAGTTCTTTTCCTGTCATCAACATTTCCGACCCAATCAGATTCAGTGTAAACTCTGAGTTCAAACTTGTCATTCTTTTTGTAGTATAGACCATAGTCATCAGTTCCTTTCAAATATCTTAGAATCCTTTTTACTACCATCATGTGAGTTTCCTTGGGGTTAGCAGAAA
>MU225866.1:949243-961277 GCA_018584345.1 Thuja plicata | reverse complement strand
CTTTGTATTCCTTGTATTTTTTGTCCTTTCTTTCATCTTTTTCATTCTTATCAGGACATCTAGCAGCTATATGACCAACTTTATTGCATGAAAAACAAATGATAGGAAGTTTACCTCTGTATTTTCCCTTTCCTCTGGACAACCTTTTTGCCATAAGTGCTTCGATTTCTTCAAGATCATCATCATTAGTGTCACTATCAATGTTCACATGTTTCTTTCCTTTCTTAGATTTATTGAGGACCAACTGGGATCTAAAAGTAGAATCAATACCTTGTGGATTGTAGTTATCATAATTTGACATTTCAAATGCAGTGAGTCTGCCTATCAGATTTTCCAGATTCAGATTATTGTTAGGAGTACATCTCAGTTCTTGAATTGCAAAAACTCTAATAGCATATACAAGAATTAGAGTCCTCAGTACCTTGCTCATAATAGTGTTCTCATCTATTGTTCCATTAGCTCCTCTAATGGCATTTACAACTTCTTTTACTCTACCATAATACCGATTAACATTTTTACCTTCTTGCATTTTCATCTCATCAAACTTACCTCTTAGACTTTCAAATTTAGCTCTCAGCACATTTGTGTCTCCACCATAGATAGTTGCTAATTTATCCCACATCTGCTTTGCATTAGTGCAGCTCTTTATATCATCAAACTCTAAATAGCTCAATGAGGATGCAATCTCCAACATTGTTTGATTGTGCTCTTGCTTTTCTCTTAGTTGTGCAGCTGTGAGAGGATTAGTAGGTGATACATAGTCATTTTCAATAAGTCTCTTAGCATCATCTCCAATATCAGCCAGATGTAGTTTCATCAAACTCTGCCATGCAGGGAAGTTATCTTTGTTCAGCTTCAGAACCTCCTTTTTATACATCTTGGTCTTTTTGCTCCAAGTGCCTTCAAACTATTTTCAGGAGACCAAAGCTCTGATACCAATTGCTAGAATGAACTTAGAATAACTAAGAGGGGAGGGGTGAATCAATTATCCTTAGGTCTAGATGTTGCAAATAAAATTTTTTGTATTTTAGATCTACTCAGTAGCAGTAGCGTATGTCAAAAAATTAATCATGCAGTTTACTGTTTAATGTAATTAGCTTGTAGAAACATAACAGTAAAACAAACCATAAGAATTCACACAAGTTGACATAAGTCTTTAACGTGGAAACCCAATATGGGAAAAACCACCAGTAACATGCTACCAAGTTTCACTCTTCTGAAGTGAGCTCTGTGAGGAGCCAAACCTGTTAAAGGTTATAATAACACACTGTTAGGTGTGACCTGGTTAAAGGATTTAATCACCCTGTCAGGAGTGGCCTTGTTAGAGGACATAGAACATTCCACCTAAATGTCACCTTTCTTAGAGGATTTATACAAATGACTATTAGGTCAACCTTGTTAAAGGATTTTAACTGATACAATGGTTAGAAAGTAATCAATAGTTGTGATCTGATACATACAACTTACTTTGCAAATTTAGATCCAATTACAACTCTGATGCTAACTTACTGAGTGACCTGCATTGTCATTTAAATCTTCTGATTTGCTTTGAAATCTGTCAAACAATCAAACATGCGACTTTCTTCTTCTGTGTTCAGCCTTCTCTGCTAGGTCATGCCAATTAGTAAATCAACTATGCAATCCTCTTGCATACACACATGTACACCAATCAGTACATCCACCACCACATCCACACACCAAAGAATAACCCCTTGAGGTTACCATATACCTCTTTGTCTAGGTCAGATAAATCTTTTCCGCTTAATCAAGATCATAGATCTTAGGTTAGGTCAGATCCAATGGATCATTCCAACATTACATTACATTTACTTCTCCAAAGTAGTCTATAATTAAATCTTGAATCCATGCATTAATTATGGTTATCCATACATGAAATGACATGGATCAATATTTAATTAAATTTACATATCCCAATAAAATTAACTACGCCGGCCAGAGATCTCAAATCCCATCATTAATCTAAATACTATAAGTCAGCCAACATCACTGTTTCCACTCGGCAATTTCACTGGTGCTTGACACTGAACAAACTTGCTCATCACAAACAACTTCGCTCGGCATCAAACCAAACTTGCTTGGCACAAGCCAGACTTGCTTAGCAAAAAATAGCCAGAAAAACTATCTTAGAAAGATAAATAACTAATTACTTTGCCAGAGTGCCAAGTGATCAAGTACCCTTTTATTTTCCTTAACTCAACCATTCACTTGGTCTTCTTGTTAAATCTTCTTCTTCAATCAATAGATATGGTACTTAAATAGATAACAATAGTCTCACCAATTAAGGTTTGACATCAATGACAAAATAACAATTGCTTGCATTGTCACTTTCCAACACATCCCTCTTCAATGTCTTAGTATTTTTTCTATTCCTATTTTTTGTTTGTTCAAAGTTTGTTACAAAATCATTGTTACCAAAATCAGGGTTTTTTGACAAAATTGAATGTTTGAAGGGTGAAATAGAACTTTCATCTATTTATGAGATTCCACCTATGGTTCTAATAATTATACTATGAGGATTAATAGTAGTAACACCCTGACCCATTACAGGTGGAGTATTTGGACTGTTCAGAGGGTTTTGTCCCAAAGGTGTGGAAATTGTTGGACTCACAGTCACATACACCATTGGTTTTGTTGTCATAACCTTTTGATTCTTTACACTTCCTTGATCTCTGGGATCCACTGATTTCATGTCCAATTGTAATGTCCTTTTCGGACCACTAGTACTACCCATTCCATCCCCACTAGTGGTAGTGACACTTGATTCAGATTGAATCTGAGTGCTTGGCAAAGGTGGAACTAGATTTGAAGCTGGAACAGATGAAGGTGCAAGGGTATGAGACTGAGTAATACCTTTTTTTGATGAACTTCCAATTACTAGCCCCCTACCATGTTTTGGTGGAGTGACTGTGGCAAGTGGATACCAATTCCCTTCTCTTATGGGTTCCAGACCACCCCTACCTGGAAAACCCATTTTTTCTACCATCTCTACCCCTTTGCCATATTTTTCTTTTGTGGATGCACTGACTTTAGTAACAATTATCATAGAATCGGACCCATCAAAATCAGTATCTTGATCATCATAATCACTAGGATGTGCTTGACCAGGATGCTCCGCATTCCACAAATTGCTAAATGTTTCATCCTTGTCCAAACCATAAAGATCTGTAGAGGTCTTTGGCTCGCCGAGATTCTTTCTCATTTCCCAAAATTCTTTAATTTTGGTTGCAGTCCAATTATCATCTTTACATTGAAGCATTATGTTGTTTGAAATAAGCTTTTTTAGATGGTTGAGTAGATTGCTGGTAGAAATTGTAGGATGTCTTTTGCTGCACTTTTACTTTCTGCTTGTGGAATGCAATAATTTGTGATGACTATTCCTATATTGAAATATTATTTTCAGTGATGTATTTCTCCATCTCTTTTTTGACCTCATCCCAGGACTCTATATTTTTAAATTTTTCTATCAGTTACATACTTTCATGTTGACATTTACTTGCGGAGGTCCCATTCTCTCTAATATTTGATCCAATTATGTTTATTGGATCATACTGGTAGTGACTATCAACAACAAAGAAAAAAATTGAAAAAAGCCTCTGCCACTTTGAATCCTCTTGTCTCAAATGTGAACTCTCCCAATGAGAAAGGAAAGGAAGGAAATATTATTTTCTTTTGCTGACCATTAAAGAGTGCATTGGTGCTCTCCATCTTCTGAACATATTCCAATGAAAATAACCTCTCTCTAACATGTATTGGAAGTTTGTAGGGTTCTACCACTGAATCGTAAAACCTTAACATAGTGTATTCTTCCATGAAGTACCAGTCAGCCAATTGTATTTGACTTCTGAGTTGAATGCAATCTCTACAAGACACAGGAAATCTAGGCAACAGAGTCCCTAAAAGTTTATGATACATTGGTGTGAAAAATAAGTCTACAAAATTGTTATAGTTCCTTCTGTTATCACTCATCCTTATCTGAGGTGTCCATTCATATATTGCATTTTGGACCTGACTTTGAAGCTTGTTTGTCTGAAATATTGCACAATGCTTTGCTAAAAGAAGATAGCACAAGTAGGTTGTGAATCTAAATGTCTTCTGTGAACCTCTTTTAATCATTAGAAATTTTTCTTGCATGCAATGAATAATGTGCTCAATAAAATTATATTTTACTGGTTCTTTTTCACAATGAATATGAAAAATCATTTCAAGAATGCTGGCACCCACTTCTTTGTTACTATCCAATCCCAAACAAAATGCTAGCAAGGAAATACTATCCTGAACCCATTGCACAAAAATATTATAATCATAAGGAGGCTTATGATCTGGATCCAGAATAGAATTGCTTGTTATTCCTCTCATATATGAATCTTTCTGTTTTGCATCTATTTTTTCATAAGTCTCTGCAGATCTCCTAGGTCAATGTGCATGTTTGATTTTTTTGCTTCAAACCCTAGGTCCAACAGACTAGAAAACTCAGTCACTGTTATTGACAAAATTTCCTCCTGAGTATTTTTATTAACAATTGCTTTTTTATTTTCATCATAATTTTGGGCGCAGAGCATGACAATTTCTGGACAAGGGAATACTTGAGGTAATGCCATGCGTGCTGACCCAACAAACCATGGTGCAATTTTATTTGTCTTTGCCTTTAACGTGTTGTTAAATGGACAAAATTTTGAATCCTTCATTGGATCTTTCCACTTATTTTCAAGTGCAAATATAATTTCCATGATTCACTTATTTCCATGGATAACGGGATCAAAAATATCATGGAATTCATTAGTGAAACATGGTGTTTTAAGCAATTTGTGGAAGTCTATTATCTCTGTCTCCTTTCTTTTCCCTTTAATCATACTCTTGATATTGGTTTTTCCCATCGCAGAGCGTAGTATACTAGTATTACTATTGACTTATAAAAAAATTCAAAAAAATCTACACAGGCGACAGCTACAATTTACAGGCGTATTTGAAAATTTAACCCTAATTCTACGACTACAATGACAATCTAAACAGTAAACCTTTAGAATTGAAAAATTTAGAGGGCAGGACGTGGGTGTTCAGGATTTTACCCAGAAATTCAATTTGTGCAACTGCAGACTGTGAGTGGGCAGAGAGCTGAGAGACTCTGTTGCATTCCTCAATCCTCAACCTACAAGCCATAACCCTTTTCTGAATCTCCAATACAGTATACTAGTAAGAACTGAAAATATAAAAACTTAGGTTAAAATTGTACAATAGTGAGTAGTACTAAATCGTCAGTCGTGACTCATCACTCGTGTTAACTTTTTTTGCTTCTCCAGATATCTAAGGTCACTAGGATACGTGTCACTTAATTGTTTGGTCTGTGGTCAAATTGAGTTTATTACTTATTAAATGTTAAGTTACTCTTTTACTCCAATTATGATTTTAATTAAACTTAGCTTATTGTACACATGTCATGATTCCAGAATAGGTTTGCAAAAATGGGGTTTCTTTTCCCTTTCGGCCTGAAATACATTGCACAACGTTGATCTTTGCTCATCCAATGGTCGCTGGTTTCTTTTAATATTCCTTTATCTTTCGGTCTTTTGATTGTCACTCATCATTGAATGACACCAATTGAATGAGTGTACATGTGTCGATATTTTGGAATAGGATTGCCCAAAATACAACATACATCGTTGATCTCTACTCATCCAACGGTCAGTGGTAGTCACCATCATTTGTAATTGTGGCAGGTCCCATTTATTTAATTTGAATTATATTTATCGGATGACACCGATTGTGTGAGTGGTCACGTGTAATCCAATTGAATGAGTGTACACGTGTCGTGATTACAGAATAAGACTGCAAAAATGTGATTTCTTTTCCCTTTCGGCATAAAATACATTGTACGTCGTTGATCTCTACTCATCCAATGGTTGTTGGAAGTCACTATCATGTGTGGTGGGTCCCATTTATTTACTTTGAATTATATTTATCAGATGACACCGATTGTGTGAGTGGCCATGTGTTGTGATTTCAGAATAAGATTGCAAAAATGGGATTTTTTTTCCCTTTTGACCTGAAATATACCGTACTTGTTGATCTCTACTCATCCAACGGTCACCAGAAATATAGTTAAACGTAACACTATACGCCAAAAATTTATTAAATTTAAATAAGATTAAATATTGAAACTGTCTAATATAAAAATAACTAATTAAAATATTGCAATCATAGATAACTGTCTAATTATTTATTAATTTATTACTAACCATTATTTATAAAATGCTTTAAACTTTTACAATTCCACATTCGCAGTCAAACACATGACACATAATGATAATTACATTTGTCATTGACATGGAAAAATTAAGTTAATACTCTTAAATAAATCACACACATACATTAAACATTGTTACATTTTTTTGTTTCATATTATATGATATCACAGATTCACACATTGTCGCATCGATTTGGCAATGTGAATGGTCATATAATTTATTATTTATTATTTATCAAAAGTAAATTCTTTAGATTTCTTTACAAAATTGCAATTAAACAATATTAAGTCTTCAAATTTCTTTACAAAATTGCAATTAAACAATATTACACAAACAATCTATTATCTCACACACTGATACGTGTCTTGTTTCTGGAGGAAGATAGAAAAATTACAATGATTATTAAGAGTCGAACAACAAATTTTTCATTAATTATTTTGAAAATTTACATCACTAATATTATAATATACTTTATAATTATAGAGTTTAACTTTAGACTATAGTCGCATCGTAAACCCCTACAAAATGGGAAGTATGTTTACCCACAAAATGGGAAGTATCCAAATAGTTTCAAAATTTGTTGCCACAAGGGCACTGGTTTGATCATATAAGAAAAAACAAAAAAAAAAAATGAAATGCGGAAACCCATTTCAAGAACATAAACTCTAAGGGTCTTCATCTACATCCCTGTCTGAGAAGAATTGTCTGTTGAGGTAATCTCCCCAAATTCATCGAGCCAGTTGTAGTCCATCTCCTCGAAGTCATCGAGGTGAAACCACTTCCACAGGAAGTCACTCCCCAGCCATGCCCACTTTGGATGCTGTGTCAGCTGCCTTTCATTAAGGTTCAGTAGGAAGGGTTTCCTTTCCACATTTCTGCCTCGCTGGATAAGCTTTTCAATTTCATCAGCCCAAGGGATACCCAACCCCAGTTTTGCAAAGACAAAAACTTGGAAGTCATCCACCAGAAATTGATCCTTGAAAACATTCTACAACAACATAAGCATGTCTACCTTCTCTCCTCTGAGGTCAAGAAGATACGCCAAGAAGTGGGACGTAATGTTTGTGCTGACACGGTATCTCTTCTCGTGGCGAATGAACTCATGGCCGAGCACCATCAACACAACATTGTTAATGACAGAGCCCACTTCCTTGCAAATAGAAGTGAGTACTTTGTCCGGTATCTTGCCAAAAAAGGGATTTTTCTCATCAGTGGATGTAGTTCTCAACCTAATTGGTGTGTCCATCTCTTCTTAAACTAAAAACCTAAATCTTCAAAATACAAAGAAAATTAAAATTGACGAAGAAGCAAGCAAGAATGTCTATTAATAGCCCTGTTCCATATCTTCCATATCTTTAGGTAAATCATTACCATTAATGCATTAATGCAGGAGTGTGGGAAATTACTAATATAGTCAGTGATCACTATACTAATAACTATAGTTTGTACTAGTACAATTTTGGAAACCATGCGAATTGCCTAGTGGCTAAAGAATGTCACTGTCACTCTGACAAGATATTCATTTTGAGAAAACTATGCCCAAGATAAAACTCTAGCCATTGATCTACATCAATCAACAGTCTCAATTAATACGTTTACAATTTAGGGTTCTAAAAAAATAGGTTTAAGGTTCGTGCAAACAGTATCAATGCTCATAGTTGATAGTACAATGTACATACCACGTGTAGTTGCCAGTGATGGCGGACAACTTCGCTACCAAAGAGGTGATATTAACTCGATGTGATTGGAGTCCAGAAATTGTAATTATTAGATGTTTTATGAATTACCATTTGGAATTTTCTAATTTTAGATTTTAGTTTTACTTTAAAGTTTAAAGAATAACTACTTTAAAATTTCACAATTTGGCAGTCGCACAGTCACACATGTGACATGATACATGCAAAATTTAATTAATATTACTGTTAAATAAAGAACATACTATCGTACATTAACATTTTAAATTTTTTTGGTTCATTTTCACTTTCACAAATTATATAATCACATATCTCACAACTCAAACATACATATTTTACAATTAAATCCATAAAAACAAACTGAAACTGAAATGAAGTTGCAAAATTTTCATTAATATTTTCTAGAAATTTATAGTATTTGGAATTTCTAACTTGGAGACTTTCACTTGAAGTCCCTACAAAACTTTAAAGACAAAACCTACTATAGTGAAAATTTCAAAATTTTCAGGCGGAGGCCGTAGGGACACAACACTAAGGATTTTCCCCTCTGTCTAAGTAGAACTTTTTAGAGATGACAAGCTCTGTGAATTCATACAACCATCCATAGTCCACCAAGTCATCCAACATAAACGGTTTGTGAAGAAAATCCCTACCAATTTGTGCCCATTTCCTATGGCACGTCAACTACTGAACATCCAGGTTCAAAAGAAAAGGTTGAGTGGCCACATCTTCGTCTGCCTCGAAAAGCTTGCATAAATCCTTGCCCAAGGGATCCCCACCCCTAATTTTGCATAAATAACAACCTCAACAACATCACCCAGGAATTCATGTTTGAATAACTTCCTTAACAGAAGGAGCATATCCACCTTCTCTCCCCCAAGGTCCAAAAGAGATGCCAAAAAATAGGACGTAATGTTTGTGTTAACTTGGTACCTATCAAAATTTTCCAAAAATTGACAGCCCAGCACCATCCTCACAACCTCATTTGTAAAGGCTCCAAACTCCTTGCCAACTGATTCAAGGGTTTCATTTTAGACCGGCCCCAAAAAGGCCTTCTGTTCCTCCACAGAGGTGCTTGTCAAATAGATAGGAGTGTCCTAAAACAACTACTACAATATCTGAAATTATACTAATACAACCTAAAAACCTAAACCAGAGGCAATCTTTCAAGCACTAGCATAGGTAGACCCAAACCAAATGAGAATTGAAGAAGGAAGCGTAGATCATCTATAAATAGCCCTTAATTCTTTCTCTAACCTAATTAATTCATTTGTCCTTCAAAAATATGTAAATCTTTCATATTAAAAGCACAATCATTCATATTAAAAGCACGACTGTGTGAAATTAGAAATAGCCAAATTTAGTATCAGTAATAAAACATTTATTTTATTAATGACAATTGTGATACATTATCAACCATCCACCTAAATAGATTTAAGACTTGATACGTGTAAATAATGATGTCATTATGTGATGTTGCATTAATTAGATAATAATTATGGTGCAGATTAATTTGATACGTGTCATCATTCTGGTGAATTCTTGGAGAACTCTGTTTCCTTCAAGAAATTGGGCCGAAATTAAACTTCAGCCATTGATCTAGGATCATCAAACGGTCTCAAATAAGACATTTAACATTATAAAATGATGGATATTACTATTAGGTTGTGTTTCAATGTAACTTTTTGTGCTTACGAATACCAACATGTGTTTAATCTGCAAACAAGTTATTAGTTGGCGTTGGCCCACATGACGCATTGACAAGTCCCATCTTTTGAAAATCACCAATGAAATATTTGTTTTTCCCATACTTAACGATAGATTAGCCAAAAAAATATATATTTTTTCAAAAGGCACATATAATTCGCCAGCACAAATATTTATTTTTCCCTTCAACAAAGAATTATTCGCCTCATATATTATAATGTATTTACTTTAATAGAAAAAAATTTGCCTCACACAATATATATATTTCCCCAACATTAATGTATTATTCGCTAGGATTTTATGAAATTTTCATTGGGCAGGGAAATAATCACCTTCGCCTTTATATTATTTTCCTACTTTGGCAAGAAAATTTGCCATTATCAAGAAATTTTTTCCCCTAAATTAATGTACAATTCACCAACATTTTAGACTTTTTCCTAGGAGGGGGTTTCTTAAAGTTATCCCTGGATGGATCTAATGAGGGTCAAAGATGATGAGGAGATTCCTATCCAATTGTGGAGTGTAGATTTTTCATGGGACAGGAAAGAGGCCAGTTTCATCACCTTTGACAGGTGTTTTGCTTCTAGGCTCAGAGCCTTATTATTCTCATACAATCCAAGAATCCCCAAAGGTTTATTGAATCTTTTAAGACAAAAAGAATTTTCTTAAACTATTGAGATAGTACACAATTGGGGTGATATCATTTTATACCCTATTTCAACAGTCTTCAGAGTGTATGGTTCAAGAGGAGTTCCAAATATACTCCCATATAGAGTCCCTCTTAAAGTAGGCATTGATAAAATAATCAGACAAATTGGTGGGCTAAAAGAGGAGGCAATGACAGGAAAAGGGAAAGACACCATCTTCCCTACTATTATAGTTGTACATCAGTTTGTTATCACCAAAGGGGGATGGAAACATTTACATAAATATGTTGAACCTTATCAGATGACAATGTTGGTTGTACTTCGTGTTTTTGTTGTTTTGCCCTGTTCCCTGCTCTCCTCTCTGAAAGTTTGCAGGTTTTCATGCCTATTCCTTGTCAAAATATTGTTAAAACCCTGCAAAAACCCTAAGGCCTAATATTAAACGATGCATTTTAAACCCTTATCCATGTCTTCTTTTCCTTCGTTACCCTTTTTCAATTACTTAAGGCATGTGCTATATAACAAGTTAAGTCAGGTCGCTTGATCGCATGAATCAAAACAAATATGCCAAATGATCTCCCGAATTTGCTTTTGCCTTGTGTCGCTTAGTCTCGTGAAAAAACAGAATATTCTCTAAGTGTATCGAGACTTAGCAATTTTCCTTTGGTCGGGTTGTCGCCTGATATTGTGTTATGAAGCTTTAAGAATGAAAGGGACCCACCTCAGTTGGGTGATCGCGTGAAGAAAAGGCAAGTCAAAGAAATGTCTTCCGACCTAGCGCCTTTCTTCATGTCGCGTGATTGCTGGATCAAAACAGTCAAACAGTTAAGGTTAACCTTCAGTCACGTGGTCTCGTGATTAAAAGACAGTTAAGAGATAACAGTCACGACCAGGCGACTAATGGTTACATGTTATGTGATTTCCCTCAGTCGGGATGTCGCCAGAATAGAAAGATAAGTTAGATTTCCCAGAAGACATAAAATGGACAAAGTACTAGATGACATCTGTCAGAATGCTAGTGGTTGTTGGGAGGTCGCTTGATGAAGAAAAAGGATCAAGCGATAAGTAGACTTAAGTCATTATACCCTCAGTCGTGAAGTCTCGTGATATTTTAAGGGTATGTGAATTTGTATAGCAATTAAAAGATAGCCGTTCGATGAACAGATGAAATGATCCGACGGTGGTTGCGTTATCTCATGATAAAAGTGCCCCAGGTAAAAGGTACCCCCGACTAAGCGCTTAAGGTATGTCGCGAAGTCGCGAAAACAGAAAAGGGCATGTGCTTTCAGTAAGAGATTAAGTTAAGTGGATCTCCCGACTAAGCGACCAAAGAGATCATGTTAAAAGGTAAGAGGCTTGTCGCATAGTCTGGAGATAAATGATGAGTTAAAGTTAACTCTGAGCGACTAAGATTTTGTCACAGTCGCCTGATCGCTAGAAAACTAGGGTTAAGCTGAGGTAAAGAAAGGCCGTTGTCGCCAAATCTGATGATCAAACCATGGTTAAGAGAATGTGCTTGCGACAAAGAGACTTTATGAGGTCGCAAGGTCGCCTGATAACAAAATCTGTAAAGCGGCGCCAAGTGGATGACGTGATAGAGAGTATCAAGCCGGCGGCCAATCAGATATAAGGATTTTTGATTACTGTGTACAAAAGGTAGCTGAGATGTATGACAGAAGGCGAATCACAAAGTGCCATGTCAGCTGTCTTAACCATTTGATGA
>MU225866.1:907226-949143 GCA_018584345.1 Thuja plicata | reverse complement strand
ATGATTTATATGGTTAAAACTTGTATATGATTATGCTTGGTCATTTGCAAGGTATTTTATTAAGGTGGTTCAATAGAGAATACATGACAAATCAGTGTCCACATCTAAGTACTGTGTTGACAGTCATCTTATAAGGTAAAACCTGCCTGAGCATCTGTGGAGCTCAAAAACGAAGAAGGATATTGTTTAAATCCTTAGCAATTAGGCTTTTCTTGTCTCTGAACTATTAATCAGGATTAAGAGGTAATAAGATTCAAATAGACATTTCAAGCAGTATAGTTCATGCAAGAAAAATCCCTAACAGACAACATCAGTGATAAGATGTGCTAACACTAAGGGATTCATAAGTGATATGTTTAGGAAAAGAACAAAGTATTTAGTATTGGATCATCAATTCAACTTTCTCGAGGACATTATAAGAAATGAATTCAATTTACAAGAGCAAGAAATTAAGAAATAAAAGTGGTTGGTCTACAAGAAGACCTTATACTTTGTACAAAATTTTGATAGAGGATATGATCTTTTACAGGAATTCCATCCTTGGGCTAAGAAGATTGATTCATTGATGTCTCTATTTGAGGATTTCATGCAAAAACTAAATCAAAAGAAAGAAGCAGTAATGAAAGTAGATCCAGAGAAGGCTAATGCCATCCCGAGAAAGTCTACACATGGTAGGATTGTTCCACCTGGGAGATATGTTCTACATAAGAAGCAAGGATACCATATGATAATGCAAAAGGGTGAAATATCTTATAGGGGCCAGTTTGAAACACAAGTACATGATAAAGAGGTTTCTACCTCAAAAGGGAAGAGGGACATGAATGTAGAATCTGAATTGATGCCACTCCCAAATAGGCAAAGAACAGAGGAAGAGGGATAACAATTGGAGAACCTATATTCCCCTTCCCAATCTTGCTTACACATGGATGAACAAGAAGTTGTTGAAAATTTACTGTAGATGGGAGATGTAGGGAAGATTGTTATAACATCTCAAGAGAGGAAAGAAGGGATCCTAGAGGTTGATAAACATACAGAGATGGATCTGACAATTTCTGAATTTGTTGGCAAGGAACTTGATCCTATAACAAAACAAGCCAGTGATGAGCTTCTGTCAGATGATAATTTATGAAGGCTAGGGCATTTGTTCAGTTTTTGTGAAGAATTCATATTAATGAGTTCAAAGAAAATTGTCAACAAGGGAAAAATGACCCGCTTGATAGAAACAAGGATGAAATTTAGACTGAGATAAAACAAGAAATGATAACCAAGTTTGAAAAGATTACTCTTGAAGAAGGCAGAGAGTTAGTCAGGAAAGAGGGAGTACTTATCCTGCCAGAATGGGACATAGCTAATGCCATAGTGTTTGATGCTATTAGAAAAGAGAAAAGAACTATGGATGCCAATGAAGAAGAGGCTCAACAAGCATCCAAAGGAGTCAAGTTTAGTGAAGACCATGCTGCATTAGTAATGTGGTCACTAAAGAGGAAGGAACACAAGAAGACTAATGAAGACATCTAGGCTGAGCAGGTAGGTAGTCTACTAGTAAAAATAGTTGCATAAAATACTGGGGTAGAAGCAACACGCATAACCTTGGATTTTGCAAAATTTGGTCTAAAGGTAGCAAAGAGGCAAGAGGAAGCAGTTAAAATCTTGAGAATCAAGCTAGAAACTGTCCTAAGGGATTATAATGTTGAAATGATGAAATCCTTCAAGAAGGATAAAATAATTGCCAGATTAGGAGGACAATAGTCATTCCAAACTTCTCCACAAAGGCTGATAACACGGGACTCAAATCAGCCCTCTTCCTCTAGCCCAATCATTGAATTTCCTCCTTCCCCCATACCATTTGGCCCTACTAGAGAGGAGAATCTAAAATATGAAAAGGATAAACTAGTAGCTGAAAGGACTAGATTAGAAGGGGTGAGAAAAAGATGGGATGAAGAAAGTACAAAGTTCCATGAGGCACAAAGATGGGTGCAAAAAATATATGAGGATAAGATAAGAACCACACTTATACATTTTGCTGATGATCTTAATCTAGCCTCTATTTACCTACATGGTAAGAAAATTATGAGTATATTGAATTCTTTCAATGAGGATAAAGACAAATGGGATCAAATTATGCAAAGGTGGAGAGGAAAGTAGGAAGAATTGAAATCTTTTTATTCCTTATCTAAAAAGGAAGATAATATGGACATTGTGTTGACTGCCACTTACAAGTTCCTAAAATTTTTAGTTAATTTGGATATAAGGAGAAGTATCATTCTTAAAAAGGCCGAGACATTAAGAAAGGAGTATTCAAAAACTTGTTATGAGATATTCCCCAATTTATTCAAAAAGAATGGTAAGATAAAGAAGGTGTAACACCCCAAAATTGGCATCTTGCAACCACAACCAATTTTGTTGCATTTGTCAATCTTTTGAATCATCAAAGTCCTATTGTACTAGGCAATTTTGAGTTTCGACTGACTCTACTTGACTTAAATGTCAAATGCAGAAAATCTTAAATGTTCATTAATCACATACTATATTTAATTCCTAAATATCAATTGTAATTGGCTAAATAAACCCTATGATCGAATTAATTTAATTACAAAGTCCTAGCACTTTAATTAAATTAAATTCACCCTTTTAGCTAAAATACATAAAAAGGAAATAAATAATATTTGATTATTAAATAAATATCCTCATTTCAATAATTGAATTTAATTATTCAAATAAATGATAAAATGCATTTATGAGGACATATTTCATTTATTTAATCAAATAATCTCTCTAAACTCCTCACTTTAGTTCAGAAATGGAAACTTTGAGTTGACTGAGATTCAAAAGTGCAACAAATCAGTTAACTGCTTTATTCACTCAAAAAGACAACAGTTCACTGTTTCTCTCAAAGGAAACTTGCTAATCTGAAATGGATTTTGAGGTGTTAACTATTTCTCTCAAAGGAAACTTTCCATTCTAATTGGACTCTCATCCTATAAAAGAACTCTCTTGTTCTCATTCAAAAAAGGAGAATATACAATTTTGAGTATCAAATTGCTGTCGAATTGTTAGCTCATACTTGTGCATTCATAGCTCTTATTTTCATTATAATAGATTAATCTCATTTCTAGAATAATCATGCATAGCTTAGCTTCTTTCAAGTACTCTTAGTTTAATTTTATTTCTAGATTAATATCTCACATTTATTTCTAGATTACTCTTGCATCTCTCATTTCTAGATTAATATAATTATTGGATTAATCATGTCAAGTTTAGCTTCTTTCAAGCATTCTTAGATTAATCTCATTTCTAGATTAATATATCATATTAATTTCTAGATTAATCATACATTCTTATTTCTAGATTAGACATTGCACTCGCATTTCAAGATTAAATCCTTTGTTCTTAGATTGGTCTCGGTTGTTGGGTCCTTGAAATTTGAGAGCTACTCAAAACCCTGCCTAGATAGGAGGCAACAGGTTTACTCATCCAGGAATGTAGGATGAATAAATCCATATTATTTCTTGTGTATTACTAGTGACAAATGACTATGTTGAAGTGTATGGCTAAGTTGGAGGCCCATATTTAGCGTATACATTTCTGGCACCCACCGTGGATTCAATTTATGGCCTCACATTATACATTTGCTATCAATTCTATTTTACATCATATTACATTCATTTTGAGTTAAATCTAACTCCACCATAGTGTCTGGGTCATCATTTCAGTGTGAAACGACTATAAATATGCCTATATATACCCAAAGTTGAATTTGTGGCAGATTTTTTTGGCCGAATAGGACGTACAACATGCTACATGGAAATCGAGGTAGAATTAATAATTTTCAAAATTCTGGGGTATGTATATATATATATATATTTTTTTTAGGATTGGCATCCCTATATCATCAGAATTTACCGCATAATCAACATATTTTAACAAATTTCCCAACATTCGCCTAAGTCAAACCCACACATAGAAGGGACAAGTAATTTGTTTTGAATAATAACTTTCAAATCTTCTATAAAAACAATGTAATTTCCCTAGCCGCGTGAATGTGGGATTAAATCCCATACAACACACCACGCATCCTACCTCCCCTACCACCACACATTACTATCCTCCTCACCACGCAACACCTCTCCTCCACTCTCCCTCCAACCACACACCCCACCGCTCCCGCCAGTGCTTCTCCTAGCCCAGCCACCGCTTCCTCCCCTCTCTTCCACACCCACTATCCAAAAACCCCTATGGGGCCTCTGCTCAACCCACAACCCTCCCAATTGGAGCTCACATCCACTCTCACACCAACCTCCCACCTGCTCTTCTCCTCCTCATCTCCCACCACTCCACTCCATCCTTTGTGCACCATTATCCCTACCACCACCCACCACTTCCCCTTAGTCCACTCTACAATAAATCACCTCACACAGCTCCCTAACAGCCCCACCCTCCACTGCTCTTCCCCTCTACCCACAGCCCCCGCTCCTCCTCCAACCCTTCTCTACTGCGCTCCACCGATCCTATGTTACCTCCTTCCTCCCCCTACACCCACAAAATCCTTCCACCACCCACCTCCATCCACGCTTTCACACCTTGATGCGCCACCAACACCCAACTCCACTCACCGTGTAGCTCCCACAGCCTCTACCTCATGCGCTGCCTACCACATACCACCCTCTTCTATGCCTTCCCTCCTCTTCACCTTCTCACCCCGCATAACCCTTCACTGCTTCTTCCCACTCTCTCCACTCAGCTCCTACCTTCTTTTTGACCCACTGAGCACAACTTATCAGTGCAAGTCAAGTTATTTGAGAGTTAGAATAAGAGTTTCATTTCATTGTTTGAGGAGCCATGGCGAGTCGCTTGGAAGGATTTTCTTTTGGTTCTTAGGGAGTGTAATAATTATTTCTTTTGGTTTGAGCTCAACTATTATCGGTGTAATCTGACTTGGGTCATGTGTGCATTATTTTGTATTCCATGATTGTGATCTAAATAATAAGAAGTGCATGAATTTTCCTTGATCTTTCCTGAGCTCAGCTTTTGCGCCACCAAGCCGCCACCCGACCTCCTGTTAGCCGATGATTAAAATTGACGACCATCAGACTATCAAATTGCAAGGTTATTGGCTATTCATGACGACCAAAAGAATGTCACATTTAACATTGTATATTGATGAAGCCATCAGAAATTTGAAATTTCTTACCCTTCACCATATGCATTTTTGGATTTGTAGCTCATTTTCAAACCCCCATAACTTGCTTGTATTAACTCCTTTTTTCGAGCATTTTTTTTATTTGGGGTAGAATTTCACAATGATCACTTTGGTGAAGTCAGGTTTTGATTTTTCTTGCTGGATTTATCAGAAATAACTATTTTTGATGACTATACCTACATAATCCCCCATTTTGTAGCTTCCAGAGCTTCGTATGGGCTCATACGGTAATGTTTTTGGGTGCATTTTTTTTGAAAGTGCGTGAGTTTTCTTGTAGTTTCTGAATATGCAATCAGATTTATGATTTTTTTATTTTTATAATGCTGACGAGTTTTGGGCTTTATTGTTCTCTGGATTATCTTATTGGTTTCAGCCTAACAATGGTTTGCAGGACATTGAAAAAGAAGACTAAAACATAGACTACTAATGAATCATCTTGCAGGTTGCCTTGATCGATAGAACGCTAAACATTGTGCTTGCATTTTGTTTTTGTTTTATTAAAATAGGAACACACATGTAAGAATTTTTAAAATGAACTTCTATTTGGTGTTTTAGGGATGGCAATAATGTTAGGAAATTATGCTCTCACCCTTTTGGGATGATCAGAAATGCAGAAACATCATTGTCATCTTCTTATGTGTCTGAAGTGTCTTCTAGTTTTGTAAACCCAAGGAATTGCATGGATGTGTCCTCTCCCCTCGCCTTCGCAAATCTTGGGTGAAAGAGAAATCCATATAAATTTTTTAGCATGGCTACCTCCTAAGAGCTTTAACAAAGCCAGTGAGAGTGGATTGCCCAACCGATAATAGGCTAAAGCCAAGCCCTTCCGAACCATTATATAAAAAATATCATTGTGATTAATCTCACAGTGAACAGTGTAAGGAAACTCAGGTGCAAAAATAGCTTCCTACACTAATCTCTAAAGGAAAGTATTGTGCAAATTATTTTAAATCCTTACAATTTCAGATTCGTTAACTACTTTAACAATGATATTGCAGTCATATACCATGCATACAGAAAATAGAGAATGACACAATGATTTACCCTAGGGAAAACCTTTCGGTAAAAAACCCCAGCACTCCAAAACCTGCACAATGTATTATCTTCAACACAATGGTGACAACACACTTGCAATGCAAGTTCTTTCTGGAGACAATCAAACCTCAAAGACAAATCCAGTAGCACAAGATCATACCAACAATACACTCTTTTCCTATCCCTGTCTGTAACACCAAAAAATGCTTATATCATGCGCTTTCCTTTTTAGGGCAACTTCCAAAGATAGCCATATTAGGGTTTTACTATTCTCCAAGAAAATAGGAACCCAAATCCCACGATTGTGGAAGAGTGTACAGTACTCAACTTTATCAGTTGCCACATGTCTTTCATGTCTTCACCTGTCATTGAATCTTCTAGAAATAGCTCTTACGTGTCATAGGAATCTGTCATAACCATTTTAACCATGATCTCCTTACACATAATTCAAGATGCCGATACATCAAGTGGAGTGACACATCAACATGCCAACTAGACATGTACACTCACACTTAATTACATTATTTGCAAGAAATACATTTTACAAAAAAAATAATCAGAATAGGAATTATCCAATGTTGAGACACCTTATTCCTAACAAACATATGTTGAATATGTTATACCAGGAAGAAGATCTCCCCCTTAGTACCCTTGTGGTGCATAAAAACCTATAGAATATAACTTATGTAGGCTAGGAGGCCTCCATAAGGGAGCTAATCTACCGCAAGTATAGCCACCTGAATGGATGCCTTGACTAAAAAACTTTGTGCTAGTAACCAAAATCCCTCTATCTACTGGCGTGGAAGGTCAGAGACCGACTAAGACATCCCACACTTTCACAGCTCTTAGTAGAGACAATAGTCCCTTGGGAAGTCATTACCCTTGGGATTTGAAGCTTGGTGTGCTTGAGAAGTGAGTGCACTATATGGAGGAGCTCGTGCCTCCAAGCTTCTAAGTTGTCTGCTATGAGAAAGCATGGCCGAACTTCAGTTCAAGTGGAAATTCATTAGATATTGCCCTGGCTTACCTAGGATTGTGGTGTGTCTGTTCTTTTTTACAATAAAAATTTTGCTTGATGTGTCTTGCATGGGTGAAGCATCAAAATAAACAAACAAATGAACAATCAAAACAAACATCAAACCGATCATTCAGATTCAGAATCTACACTTCTAGGTGTTAGCTATCAATTCTTGTCTGAGTTTCTACATCTTTTATCAAATGCTAGGAATCTATCAACTTGCTGTCCAATTCTGTATTATGTTGTCTAGGTTCTATCCAAATTTTCACAAAATCTGTGTTCTCATCAAACATCGCTATTAGTCTGTCTTTGACTATGATTTGTTGACGGTCTAACTCGCTTGCTATTTCAACTTCTGACTTTGTTGTACTAGTCCAAGTGACCCATTATCTATTTCAATCATCTCATCTTTGTCTACGTTGTCCTTATCCCAAGTTGTGAAAGTAGGTTCGTCAAGCTTGAATCAAGATCAGAGTCACTTCTATCTCTTTCTCAGTTGGACATTATCTCCGTTGTCCTTTGGTCTTGGACTTAATCAACACTTTAGATATCACTTCAACATTTGTCAGTCAATCAATCGATTCATCATACCTTCTTACAATGTCTAAAAGAAAAGAAGAGATTCTTAGGAAAACTTTATTAAAACAACTTCAAACTTTGGAATCTAAACTCCAAGGATTAAATGGGAAAAAGGGTACTCCATCTGAGGAACCCTCCTTAAGATCAACCTATCCTTTTCTATTTGATCATGATTCTCATATCTCCACACTTCCTTCCAACATGGATAAATCTTGGTATGACAATCCCATCTTTGATCCAGAATAGTTTTATGATCATCCCATCTTTGATCAAGAGAATGTAGAGGATTCTATGATAGAATTAGATGAAAGCCTTTTCTATCCACAAAATAAGGATGTTGAAAGTCAAGAAGCATCTAATTTTCCTTTAGAGAGAATATTTACTCCTTTGGGACAATCTTATACATCAACATTTGAAGCACTTCTTGAGCATAATCTCATCACATTGCCTCAAGCCACATCATATGGATTCAGATTCTTGATTCCCTATTGTGCATATCATTGACATAACAAGCATAAAAATTCATCTTGCATAGAGTTGAAACACAAAATCCAAGATCTCATAGATGATGGCATAATCGAAGTGAAAAATCCTAATGAATCATCGAATGAAGATACTAATCTCAAGCATGACCAATATCAGGAATCCATGTCTAGTAATGGTTCACATATCACATCTACTTCTTCCACCATTCCTCTATCTCCTAAAACTTCACAACCAGACACACCAGCTCTGTCAAGAACTAAGCCTAATGACGACTATATCTAATCTCAAGGACTACCTCTAAAAGAGATCCAAGCTAATCAACATATAGATGCAAGCCTTTCTCAGGCTTCAAAGATCATAGACCTAAAGCTTCCATATGCTTCAACACTTATCATACCTATTCCAAAGGATTCTCCATCAGTGTGTCAAGAATGCTTCATGCAATACAACACTCCTACCTCACCTTAGAAGTGGCTCCATGTCAAGGAGACAATCCAAAGTATGAAGAAAAAAATATCAGGGATGATCAAGATCAAGACACCACCCATCTTTATCAAATGGTTGACTTAAGTCACATATCTGAAGAGTCTCCTGACGATCCTCATATCTCCTCCCATCTCTTCCAAGAAGATAACCCTCCATCTCCCAAGCAAGATCAATATATCCTTTCCACCATCTCTAAGGAACCTATTGAAAGTCAAGAGCAAAGTACCCTTTGTACACCATCTAATGATCCTTGTCAAGATCATATCATCCCATCATCCCCTTGTCATACTCTTCCATATCCAGAAACTATCATTCCTCAAAATCTCTTGCATAATGATAAATCACATCAAGCTTCAATTGCTCCTATGAAAGCTACTCATGCTCCTATCGATATACAGATGAATTCTAAAGAGAAGCACCTTGGATATACAGCTCACTCTAAAGATGTTGATATCCCTTCCACACCTTATATCCCTCCATTTAAACATAAGCATCAACCTTCTCCATTTTCCAAATCCATCCTTGGTCCTTATATCCCAAAGCTAAAACTGTCAAACCTTCCATCTATATTGGTTCCTTGTATCCCTCCATCCACCATGCCTATCACTACTAGCTTATCATCCATTTACCCTATCTCCTATCAAGATCAACAAAGACATGCATCCTTGAAATATCCCTATCAACCCATCCATATGAACCAGTCATATCGGCCCTATTCATCCACAATTCCTAAGTATTTTGGAAGCAATTTGGATGTACAATGAAAAAAATCACAAATCCAAGAATCCACTTATATATGAAGATCACTATGTCCCATCTAAGTGACATGTGACTACAAAGAGACCACAAAGGTCCACTGAGAAAATAATAATATCAAAGAAAATATGGGTTCCTAAATCCATCATGGATGTATTATGTTCTAAATCATCCAAAAACAAAGGAAAATCAAAAGCTATGTCGATTTCCAAGTCTCTTCCAAAGGAATTGGATACAAAAAGAAAATCAAAAGTTACGTGGATTCCCAAGTCTCTCTTAAAAGACTTGAACAAAAAGGAAAATTCAGAGTTGGCATCCAAGCTTCCAAAGTCTTTCACTTCATCTCCATCTAAACATCTCCCATATCTAAGTCTATTTTGGGTCCTCATGTCCCAAAATCCATTACCTTGAATACTCCATCCATCTTGGGTCCTCGTACACCAAGATCCATATCAGCTCATACATCAAAGTCTCAAGCTATTCCATCCAATTTTCCTCCATTTGTCCACTACCCTTCAAGGGGTGTGTCAATGTTGATCTTACCACCATTTCCATCTACCTCTATACAAACCCTTCAACACCTTATCCAATATCCTACTTTTCTGGAGGGGTACTCCGTGCTTCGTCTTGGTGATCCTTTGCTTTAGTTTGTGTATAGCATTAGTTATCCTTTCCATCAACTTATTCATTTGCTCTCTTCCATGGTATCCTATCATGATCTTTCTTATCCCAAGCATATCCTTCCTATCTCTAAGCATTCCTTCCATAATCCAAACATTCACTTATAGCCTCCATCACCCTTTTTGCTCTATCATAGCTATATCATATCTAATTGACCCCTTGGTCTTGATCAAACTTGAAAAATTGTTTCTCCAAAGTCTCTTGACATGTCCATTATTTTGGGCCACATGCTGTAATGACATCAAATAATTATCTTATATGCTATCTAGCATTGCTCCATGAGCCTACATTGCTATATTCATTTTTTCCCTAGCTTGGGTAATCTTGAGGAGACTGTCTTTAAGGGTTGCATTCACCCTCTTCATCCATAATTGTCTATTCACCTCATCCATCAGCTTTCTAATCCATCTGTAATGTCCTCCACCTTTCTAGATATTGGGGGGAAACCAATGTGATCTTGATTGAGAATGAATAATCTCTAAAAAATCTAAAAATTGTAAAATTTTCTAAGAAAATCCTCATGTTGGTGACAGTCTTTTGAAAGGCGATAAGCTATTTGGTATCTGGGCAATCTAACCCAGATTCCTAGGATTCAACATGCTCTTAGTTACCTTTGAGAGACCAACTTACATGGGTTGAAACTGGTCATACTTTAGGGGAAACCTTCTTGGTCTAGGGGGCACTGTCCTATTACTTTTCAGAATCTCTCTCGCATCAGTCACCAGTGGTTCTCACTACATCTACCTACTGATGCATAGCTATTACTTAGATTTATCTACTTGATAATCTCTCTCATGTTAGTCACCAGTGGTTCTCACTATGTCTACTTGTTGATGCCTAGCTATTGCTCAGATTTATCTACTTGAGAATGTGTCTCGCGTTAGTCACCACTGGTTCTCACTAAGTCTGCCTACTATCGCCATACTGATGAGATTTCTCACAAATGACATATATCTACAAATTGACACCAATCCGTTGAACTTGGAGTTGTACTTAATGATCTCTTTATCAATACTCTGCCTTGGTGATCCTTTTCTTCAGTTTGTACATAGCTTTTAGTCACTTTCGTGATGCTTCGATTCTTCTGAGAACCCTCTTGACTTGAACCCAATCTAGAGTCATAGCCCAGGGGGAATTAAATCAAATTTTTCCTTGTATTATGAGTCAAGTTAGTCATCGTTGTTTGCTACTAGGGGAATGGGTCCCCAATCAAATCTCATCTATTAGGTATTTGAGCAATCTAACTCAGATCCCTGAGGATCAAGCTTCATTCTGGAGATGATTCTTGAAATATTAATCTATTAGAGATTTGAGCAATCTAACTCAGATCCCTGAGGATCAAGCTTCATTCTGGAGATGATTCTCAAAATCTTAATGTATTAGGTATTTGAGAAATCTAACTCAAATCCCTAAGGATCAAGCTTCATTCTGGAGATGATTCTCAAAATCTTAATCTATTAGGTATTTGAGCAATCTAATTCAGATCCATGAGGATCAAGCTTCATTCTGGAGTTGATTCTCAAAATCCTAATCTATTAGGTATTTGAGAAATCTAACTGAGATCCCTGAGGAGCTTCGTTCTAGAGATGATTCTCAAAATATTAATCTATTAGGTATTTGAGAAATCTAACTCAGATCCCTGAGGATCAAGCTTCGTTCTGGAGATGATTCTCAAAATCTTAATCTATTCAATATTTGAGCTATCTAACTCAGATCCCTGAGGATAAAGCTTTGTTTCTGGAGATGATTCTTGAAATATCATCTATTAGGTATCTGAGCAATATAACTCAGATCCCTGAGGATCAAGCTCCGTTCTGGAGATGGTTCTCAAAATCTCACTAGGGGCATAGGTCCCAAAATTTGATTGTATCTTTGGATCACACTTGAGTCAGTAATATTGTCATTTATGAAGGACAACTCACTACTGACACAAATTGGTGTTTCTCAAAACCCCAACCAACAATATTTCTTAACACTATCTTTGGATACTTCTGTGTTTCTCAACACACATTGGATATCGAAAATGTAAACAACAGATCAATAGCAATCAAATACAAAGCACTCACAAGCACAATGGTGTTTCTCAATACCCCTATACCCACACACATCTCGACAAATTTGAAACATGCTGAGCTATAATTTAATTTCTCTTTGTATGCATCTTGTTCTTATTGATTTTTTTTATCTTTTCTTTGTCTACTGCTTGTTGGTGAGGTCAGAATTATCTCCTTGACTGTTATTTCTCTTCTTGTTTACTCATGTACTCTTACTATATCAAACTGGAAACAATGTTCTGGTCATCTTGGCTTTTGTGCCTTGATGCTTATGTTAGTTTCCCATATCTTATCCAATGAAATTCATATTCATATTCTTATGGTTGCAGTGGCACCAGTAAGGATTGTATTGACTCTGGTGTTCCAAAAATTCTCTATGATGATAACTATCCAATGGATCCAACAACCACGTCCTAGGAATTGCATCTCGCATAGGATTGCACTTTCATTCTAGTATAGGATTGTACTTTCATTCTAGACAACGTTTCGATGCTCACTTCATTGTGTTCTCCTAGATTTGTGCGATGAGGGATTCTTATTCAGTGTTCTGGCTTCATCACAACTGCCCAAGTGTTCGATCCTCTCTCTCACTCTACAAAAGTGGCTCTATTGACCGCGCTGAATCCATTTTTAGGCTCAAAAATTTTTTTTGACACTTCTATATAGCTCAAAATTACACTTAATATTTTTACGCGATCGGATGCTTGTGTAGTCAACTTTCTGATGTTTCTTTCTTGTCAGAATCATCTCCAATCAACATTCTCTCATAATCTATAATCTATTCTAATTTTTTCTTGACCTTCGATTCAACTTCTATTTGTGATTTATCACTTGCAATCACCATTATGGCATGTCATCTTTCCATTTTGCTCCCAAGGGGGCAGGATGATTACATCATTGAATAACTTTCAATCTATCTTAATCAATCTGATATGATTTCAATCTATTAGGTGTCTGGGCGATCTAACCCGGATTCATGAGGATCAAGATTTGTTCTGGAGGTGATTCTCAAAATCTCATCTATTAGGTGTCTGACCAATCTAGCCCGGATTCCTGAGAGTCAAGCTTCATTTTGAAGATGGTCCTTGAAATCTCACTGCCAGGTATTGGGGTAGTCTAACCTTGACTCCTAAAGATTGAGCCTCGTTCTGGGGACAATATTTTGAAAAGTGATAATCTGTTAGGTATTGGGGCAATCTAACCTAGATTCATGAGAATCAAGCTTCGTTTTGAAAATGACCCTCAAAAACTTGACTTAACCGACGTCTTGGAAATCTAACCTAGACTTCAGAGAGTTAAGCTTCATTCTGGAGATGGATCTGAAACCATCATCGATTCTCAAAATCTATTTCAACTATTCTTCCATCAGACTATTCTTTGAATCAATGTGCTACTTGCACATCAATTCAAAGAGGGGAAAAATGTAACACCCCAAAATTGGCATCTTGCAACACAACCAATTTTGTTGCATTTGTCAATCTTTTGAATAATCAAAGTCCTATTGTACTAGGAAATTCTGAGTTTCGACTGACTCTAATTGACTTAAATGTCAAATGCAGAAAATCCTAAATCTACATTAATCACATGCTATATTTAATTCCTAAATATCAATTGTAATTGGCTAAATAAACCCTATGATCAAATTAATTTAATTACAAATTCCTAGCACTTTAATTAAATTAAATTCACCCTTTTAGATAAAATACATAAAAAGGAATTAAATAATATTTGATTATTAAATAAATATCTGCATTTCAATAATTGAATTTAATTATTCAAATAATTGATAAAGTGCTTTTATGAGGGCATATTTCATTTATTTAATCAAATAATCTCTCCAAAATCCTCAGTTCAGTTCAGAAATGGAAACTTTGAGTTGACTGAGATTCAAAAGTGCAACAAATCAGTTAATTGCTTCATTCACTCAAAAAGACAATAATTCACTGTTTCTCTCAAAGGAAACTTGCTAATCTGAACTGGATTTTGAGGTGTTAACTACTTCTCTCAAAGAAAACTTGCCATTCTAGCTGGACTCTCATCTTATAAAAGAACTCTCTTGTTCTCATTCAAAAAAAGGAGACATTTTTGAGTATCGAATCGCTGTCGAATTGTTAGCTCATACTTGTGCATTCATAGCTCTTATTTTCATTACAATAGATTAATCTCATTTCTAGAATAATCATGCATAGCTTAGCTTCTTTCAATTACTCTTAGTTTAATTTCATTTCTACATTAATATCTCACATTTATTTCTAGATTACTCTTGCATCTCTCATTTGGATTAATCATGTCTAGTTTAGCTTCTTTCAAGCATTCTTAGATTAATCTCATTTCTAGTTTAATATATCATAGTCATTTATAGATTAATCCTACATTATCATTTCTAGATTAGACATTGCACTCTCATTTCTAGATTAAATTCTCCATTCTTATATTGGTCTCAGTTTTTGGGTCCTCACAATCTGAGAGCTACTGAAAACCCCATCTAGATAGGAGGCAACAAGTCGACTCATCCAGGCATGCAGGAAGACTAACTCCATATTCATTCTTGTGTGTGACTGGTGAAAAATAACTATATTGAACTATATGGCTAGGTGGATATTTAGCGTATACAAAAGGAAGCTAGGTGGATAAATGAGATGGGTGAAGAATTGGCAACCAGGACTAGCATCATCATCACTCTAGAGAACACACTTTTGTTTGTTCAAACTGTTGAAACCATTGAAAAGGAAAAATCATACTTTGGGCTTTGGAAAAAGGAAATTGAGCATATAAAGGCCAATTGGGATGAATTGAGAAGCGAGAAAGATGAATTCATCAAATATTTAGTGTATATAGAAGGAAGCTAGGTGGATAAATGAGATGGGTGAAGAATTGGCAACCAGGACTAACATCATCATCACTCTAGAGAACACACGTTTGTTTGTTCAAACTGTTGAAACCATTGAAAAGGAAAAATCATACTTTGGGCTTTGGAAAAAGGAAATTGAGCATATAAAGGCCAATTGGGATGAATTGAGCAGCGAGAAAGATGAAGTCATCAAATTCCCTTGGCAAAGTGATGAGGTGTTCACCTCTTGGAAGGACAGATACAATGCAGCCAACTAAGAAGAAAATGATGTTGTGTGATGAGAAATAGATGAAAATTCTTCCCAAAATTTTGACAAAGACAAGTAGATGCAAAGATCAATACATCAAAGAACCAAGGCAAAAAATTCCACCTGGAAAATTCCGAACAAGTTTGAAGTAGTTGCAAGGAAGCAGATGGTCGGAAGACAAAATATTTCAAAAATCTAGTAACAAAGTGGTTATTATTTCACTTATGTTTTTTTCTTTTGTATGAGTCATTTATTTTGTCCTTTATCCAAATGATATGTAGCTTTTTGCAATCCTCTTCTATAAAATGATTCCCAAGATCATTGAAAAGGGCTGGAAAATTGAGGATTGTAAGCATTTTGTAAAGTTTTTAGTCAGGGGAATATAACATAATTGTACTAGATAGGTTTGAAGATTATAAATAAAGTTGAAAGGTCTATAGCATATTATTGAAGAGGTTATCTCTGAATACATCTTGTATACAAAAGTAAGATTCTTTACACTTAATACAAAGATATAGATTCCAATCTCTCTTGTGGTGTTTTGTCTTATGAGTTATGAATTTTCCAATTCATTAGCACAGAGTTTATCTGTGTTTATGTAGTTGTTTAAAATTTTTGATCAAGGATAAAATTAAATGATGCTCTAATTAATACATAGATTCATCTTGATATAAACTAGGATTTTATAATTAGTATTGGTTTGGGGTAGTTGTGTTTATGGTCTGTAATCTTTGATAGTAATTAACTTTTGCATATTGTATTTGTTTTAGAGTATGGCCCAATGGATAAAGCACTTATCAAAGACTGATAAGTTACATATTGTTGCATGTCTAGTTATATATTGGCTATGTTTTTGCAACCACAAACATAAAATCCATTATCCTATATTTTTATAATTTTCTTGTGATCCATCTAATCTCATCCTCCATTTCATGGTTGATGTTCAATGGGTAATTAGCCAGTTATCTAGTATCTCCCAGTTATGTTGATTTTTGTGATATTCCTAGTTGATTAATACCACATAGACTATTTGAAGGTATTAAAGGGTATCACTCCCTTGGTATAGCAGAACTTGAAGTGTAGAAGCATGGTATGAATGCTTGTTAGTTGGTCATTTTCACTACATGGAATAATAGTTGGAGTTGGCTTCTCTTTAAATTTTTATCAGAGAGAGAAAAGGTTGTTGTTTAGTCTTTTCAGCATAAAAAACAACCAACAAAATAGTGACTCTGCTGGGGATTGAAATTAATTTGCAATAAGTAATATTTGGTTTTTCAAGTTGAGCTAGACTCCTAGCCTGCTTACTTATTTTAACTAGTCAGTTGACCATTGATAGTACAAAGTTATATTTTCTTATCCTAAGGATTTGTTTACCATTGAAAATTTTCTAGGATTTTCTTAAGCTCCTTGTTACCTTATTTCCCATGAAGTTCTTTGTAGCACAATTTATATTACTAAAATTTAGTGTATATTTTCCTAGCTAAGTGTTGGGTGGCGACTCGAAGAAATCTCTGCATCAGTTCTCAGTAATAAATCATTTTTATACACATTATTTAAATATGAGTTATAAGAATACTATATCTAGGATGAAGAATCATCCTGAGGATAATTTGGAAGGTGAGATCCCATCTACTTCCAGAGCTAGTCAGTCAATGAATGAAAATGATGATGGGACTATTTCTCAAACATGGAGGCAAAAGAAGTAAACCAGGGTAGAGAATCCCATTCCACCAAATCAAGAGAGAGATGCATCAGAAGTTGAACAAGGTGCAGATTTTGGATTGGGAGTGTATGGTGATTATTATTCTTAAAGTGAGAGAGGTGATGATGGACCAAGGTATACTAGGAAGATAGTCCATAGTAAACCTCAAGGAAATGAAACAAGATCTAGAAGTAAAAGTAGAGGTGAAGAGAACAGGAATGCCCCTAGTGCTTCGATCTCTCCCTCATCACACATAGCTCATGCCCACATCCATAGAAGAGAAAGAACCATCATTGAGGGAACCTCTGAATCTGAAACTACTCTCCCAGATTCTAAAGAATATTTTTAAGAAGTTGGTGAATTAGAAAGGAGAATCCATGAGAAAATTTTCATAAGACAACAAAGAGAAAAGAAGAAAGAGGATAGGATCAGGAAAGCCCAAATCAAATCTGAATAGTTGAAGAGGCAATTTCTAGATTTAGAGGCAATAAATTCTTCTACTACACCTGCAAAGATTGAACATGAGCCAATTGTCCAACAATTGTATAACATAAAAAATGCTAAGGACAAGGGTAAGCATAAAGTTGTAAGAGTTGAAATAAATGAGCCTATAAGTAAAGGGAGTCCAGTGGACCCAATCTCCAAATTATATACTAATCTGAAAAGAGCTAAGAGGGAGATGGATATTTTAGCCAAAGAACTGGTGAAAGCAGAATTGGAAGCTTCTTCTCTGGAAATGAGAAAGAAGATTGAATTTCTCAAGCAAAACTTTGGTCCTCCTCCTATTATTAATGTTTCCTCAACACCTGTTACAAATAATGAAATGCTTCTAAATTTAGCAACAAATAGGCCACCACCAGCTGGTCCTGGGAATGCTACCACATCCAATGTTACATCATCAATTTCCCAAGGTAACCCAAAAGACACCTGTCTGTGTAGAAAGGTATAGGCAATTTATTCTCCTTGGCATTCCAAGTTATCCTAATGAGATTCCAAAATAAATTAGGGACAAACTTCCAAAATTTACTGGTAATAATGTTATAACATGTGAAGAGCACTTGAAGAATTTTATTGATACGATGGATGATTATGAAATTGGACATGGTGACGTGATGATGAAATTGTTTGTTCAATCACCAACTAAGGATGCTAGGGATTGGTTTAGAGGACTGCCCCATGATTGTCTAGGATCCATGGACGAAGTAAAAGACTGTTTCAGGGATCAATATGGTGATAAGAAAAATGAGGGCTTTATGTTGAATGAGTTAAAAAAAAATTAAGAAGAACTCAAATGAAGAGGTCATTGAATTCAACATCAGATTCAAAAGAGAAATGCACAAACTGTTTCAAGTAATGAGATTGGACGATAAGGTATGTCTTGCAACTTATTTAAATGCTTTTGATGCAAAGATGGGATATCTCGTAAGAGACAAAAACCCTAAGAATATTAGGGAAGCATATAAGATAGTAGTGAACATTAAAACAAACAAAAGAGTGTCAAGGAAAGTAGGTAGAAGGGAAGAATGGAAGCCAAAAAGGTTTAATAAAAAAGAATTTGACAAACCATCAAGTGATAAACCTAAAGAAGATGATAGTCGAAAGCAGATTCTAAATTCTCTAAAGGATTTAAAATTTTAAATCCTAGAGAGAGTAAGAACAATAGGGCTTCAAATAACGACAATCCATCCTATGGTAATTTCAATAGACAACCTAGGATGCAAAATTACCCTTACACTACCCAATGGAAAGATGTGAAGTCTATTCTCCCACAATAGAAAGACAAGTCTAATGAAAAAATCCTTGACCCTTTACATAAGACCACTATTAATATGTGGAATGATAATTCCTAGTGCATGGCTTGCCAATCCCCTCACAATCCTGATTATTGTCTTATTGCTGCAAGAATATCTACAAGTGAAGATCAAGAGGATGATGAGGAGGAATTATATGATAATAATGGTTGTGCCATGGATTCTTCACATTTTTAGGATGAAATGGTCTCTGATGATGAAACCAAAAATAAAAGTGCATCTGGTTCATTGAACAGAAAAGAAACATATTATCAGTAAGATATTCTGATATACAAGAATGGGAAATTGATAATATGAGGTGCAATGCTGAGACGGGTGATGAAACCCCTATTTATAGGAGACCCTATGATGAGGAGATGGCTCAGATTACAAAAAATATGGTTACTCAAGCAAGGGGTAACTATAATTTAAGAAATAGAATGATTGGGAATGCAAATGGAAAACTTGCAAGTATTTTTGTTAAAGAAACCAAAATGAATGCCAAACTGTTAGGATTAGGTAATACTGAGAGGGGGGTGAATCAGTATTACAACACTTAATTAAAATTTTCAACCAATTATAAATAATCCATAAGATTTCAGAAATGAAGAGAACATAAGAAAATAACACAGTACTCATAACACCATTATTTGTTGTCGAGGAAATCCTGGCCAAGGGAAAACCCTGGTGGGGATGGTACCCACAAGAATGCACTAAAGTATAGTGTCCCTGTTAGGAGACCTAGCTCTATTAGGAGCTAAATATTACATAGTACAATTCCTTGTTAGAGGAATAACAACCTTGTTAAAGGTAAACAACACCCTATTAGGGGCCGACCGAGCATACAACTCTTACAATATAGTTTTGTTACAAAATGTTCTCAGTAATGAACACAACAAGAATATCTAATGCTTAGATAGTTCCAGTCATAGTTCTTCAATGATCTCTGTTATCCTCTACTCTTCCATTCACATATCACACCCAAAAATCTATTTTACAACTCTCTCTTTGCTCAACAAAAAGATCTTGCATATATATATAAATATATATATCTTTCTTCTTTACCAAGTCAACTCTCAAATACAAATATTACATAGTCAGCTCTCAATACAAAATAAATTTAATAGAGAAAATATCAAATGCATAGTCGGTGCTCTCACATAATCAAAATATAGGTTATCAAAAATCATAATCCAACTCTAATTTCAAGGAGTCCATGTCATACTCCCTGAATCATTGCTTCTGTCCAGCTGCTCTGTATCACTATTTTGTTGTTGTCTGTCTATCTTCAAATCTCTCTAACTTACTATAAAAATCACCAAAAAAAAATAGATCTTAGGTGGAGGTCACACATACCCCATACTATCTTATTCTAATCTCTCTTTCCACAACTCATCAATCTCGATCTTCGATACTCAAAATACCTTGATATTTATGCTTCTGTACTTAGCTGATTTCAGGGTCAACAAAACTTAACTTTAAATGAATCAATCAGTATGCCAGATGTGTTTCCGTAAATGACAACCAAAAATTGGATCACATCATACAAAATTTATCACTTTCCAACAATCTCTCTCTTTGGCATTGATATAAACACTTAACAAAAAAATGACTAAGTGCTCCAACAAAACAAAATAGTCTTTCCTTATACATTATCTTCTCCTCTTCTCCTCTATACATTTTTCTCTTCTCTCTTCTCCTCTATTCATTTTTTTTCTTGTCTCTTCTCCCCCTTTGACAAAAATGACAGAGGTGCATAAAAAGTAATAAAATTAGGGCTTTCTTACCAATTTCAAAATATCTTGAAAGGAATCTTCCAAGATCTTCACTTTTGTACTCCATGACTTAAGCAAAAGTTGACTAACATGAATTAGTCCATTTAATGAAAGTGATTTTGTCTTTGATTCTTTCAACTCTGTTGGCATAGATTTAGCCAATGATTTTGTTGTTTTCTTTATGTCTGATAAATGGGCTTCAATAATTGATAGCTTAGGAGTGATTAAACTCTTCAGTAAACCAAACCTTGTCAAAACTCTCCCTTTCTCAATATCCAATACATTCAGTTTATCCAAAATTCTTATTTCTTCCTTGTCTAATCTATTACATATTTTGAAGAGATCTCACAACTGTCCATCATGGTGTTCAAGGTTGCCCTGTCCTTGGCAATAATGTCTTCAACATTCTGAATATGTCTGAGAGGGTTTATGCAAGAACTGAATAGTTTCATGCCATGTGCAATACAACTCTTTGCATTCGCTGTACTAGTTCTCAGAATCCCCAAGTCCCATGAGATAGAATGAAAAACTTCAAATAGCTTCTTCTCTGAATAGTTATTTTATACCTTTCCTTCTATAATCTTCACCAAGTTATAATATTGTCCATCAAACACATCAAGTGTCAAATTTAGGTTCTCTACATCATCTCTATTCTAGAAAACAATAGGTACTGGGAGCAATCTATTCACAGTATCAATTTCTCTAGACATCACCTTGGTATTCTTGTCACTATTCTTGTCAGATCTCTCCTTTTCTTTAGTAAGTGCAGTAAATTATAATTTTACCAACTCATTCTCATCCATGCAATCAACATCCATATCAATATTTTTGTCTTTACTTGCCAACAACAAGGTAGAAGATGTTTCAACTTCATTCTTGACTTCAACATTTGTTGTTTCTTCATTATTCTCTAATTATTTCTATCCTTCTTCCTTAGTCATTGTATTGTAATTATTTTCTTCAAATGGGTCCTTCTCATCAAGTGAAGTGTCAAGAGTTACAGGCACACCAGAAACATAGAAATCTGGTTGCATATCAACTTCTCTCTTCTCAACACTTGCCTCAACTGTCTTCGAACTCTCTCCCATTACTAAGGGTGTAGGAAAAGTTGTTGTAGGAAGTGGGGTCTTCTTAGGAATAGTGTTCATTAATATCTAGTCCAGTGCTTTCTGAGTCTCTTCAATAACTTCATCATATTTTCTTGCCATAATATTCACTAATCTAGTCTTAGTTCTTAATAGAGGTTTCAGTTATTTAAATATTATGTCTCTTTATTGCATAGAAACTACATGCAACATATTATCAATTTCTTGGTTTCTGATAGTTTCATCCTCAATCTGTGCTAGCTATTTCCTACTCTCCAATCTACCATATAACTCTTTAGGTATACTTCCCTCTATCTCCAATAGATTCTTTTTCAAAACAAGTAAATGATTAACTACAACATCATCAATCCAAATTTTATCACTTTCCTCATACCTGAAATAGTATTTGTTAATAGAAACTAACTTCCCTTGCTCAATATCTCTCTTCTCGATCATCTTCAAGTCAGGTTTCCATATATGCTTGTCACTTTCAGGTTTCTTCTCTTCTTTCACAGTGTTTTGTTCTCTAGGTGGTGAAACATGTCTGCTAGATCTAGTACTCACTCTAGGAGTAATATTTTCCGCCTGTGAGGTCTACTTTGGTTGAGGGGAGGTTACATCAGTAACTATAGGAGGTGGAATGTCTACCATCACTACTTCAGGAGGTGTAAGAGCTGTAGTAGTAGAACTTGCCAATCCAGAAGATTGCTCTGCTAACTTCTTCTTAACTTCTTTCAACTCTTCCTTTGTGAATCTTTCTTAATACCACATTCATGCAATAATCCATAGCTAGTATAGTGGGTTGTTAAGGTTATTTGGAAAGAAAACCCAAGAATTCAGTTTCTAGGAGGCCTAATTGGCTAAGAAGGCTTAATTGGCTAAGAAGGCTACAAGGCCTAAAACTAGGAAATTTGGAACATGATTGAAAAAATAAGCAAGGGTCCAAAGGAATCGATCAAGAATAGTTTAAATTGGAAGGGGAATAGTGACCAACCCCATTCCCATTTATAAGAAGAGTTTAGGAGCATGGATGCTTGAAGTGAATCCTATGGATGCACAGTTGAGAGTAGAAGGTTTGAAGGGAGTTTGAAGTTGGTGGAGAGCTCTAGTTGGTATAGAGGAACCATAGGGGTGTCCTCTGGTTAGGGAAAATATAATTTCCCTAGGAAGGTCATAGGAAAGGCCTTAGGAAGAGAAATAAATCTCTTAGGAGTTAGAGCTCCCCATCACTCATCCAATTTGGAGTACCCATCCCTTGGGCCTTTCTAAGTCAACAGAGGAATTTCTTCTATTTAGACACAAAATCTAGTTTGTTTGAGCATTGAAATTTTTTAGAGTTAGAACCAAATGGAGTTTGCAGAGATTGGTAAACAAAATGATCATGAAGTTGTGAAAAAGTCAAATTTGATCTTTAATATTTGACACATGAAGTGTATTCATAAAAATTCTCTTGGCACATGTACTCACTATACTTCAATGAACTCCCCTATCTAGTGGTGGCTTTTCAATGTCAAATTTGATATTTTCCTAGGATAGTTTCATAGGCAGTCTACTAAGTTTTGGGTAACTGAAAATAATGATAAAAAATAAAAAACGGAGAGCAACCCACTTTATTTTTACCCCAAACACATGCAATTGAGATTCCAAAGTGGTTTTGGAAATAAAAATGATTTCAGATTAAATTTTTATAAGCCAAGTCCATAGGGGACATGACACTTGTTGAAGAGAATTAAATTTCTATGTCATTTAATTTTACTATCCCCTCCTCCACTAGCCCTCTCCTCACTCCTTCTGTGTGCCCGCTCTAAGGCATCCTAAGTGGCTTTCAAATTATGGATCTTTGCAATAGCCATAGTCAACTCTACCCTATGATATATTTGTCTCTCTCCATAGGGAATATCTATGTCATCACACTATATCCATCTTGTATCAGCCTCCCTAACTTCCCCTGCAACCAATCCCTCTCATCATGCTAGGTGTCACTTTGCTGGCAGAGGTCATATCTCTCAACACATGTTGCTGATCACACCTATATTTGGACATCCCTATCTTCTATCCTATTCTAGTACATTTTCTCTAGCCTAGTTCAGGACTCCTCCAAGGATCTCATCCTAGCTACGTCTGCCCCCTTATTTGTGAGGAGGATTCCACCTCTGTGTCTTTAGGAACCTCTACCTATATTTTTGGTGGCCCCTATACTTGTGGCCTTGTAGCCTGTAACCTTGTGGTCCATGCCTCTTTCTTTGTATCAATCCCTCCCCCTCATCTACTCCCTATCCTCCATTATAAATATCCATTAGTTGTGTACATGCTTTCTCAAATTGTTGTGTATGGTTACACGCTTTCAAGGGAACCTTTAGTAAATTACATAAGCTTGCATAATTTTTTGTTTGTTTAATGGGTCTCAATATACTATATGTTTTGATAGAAAATTTAATAATTTAATACTATTTTCTCATTTCATATTTGTTGGTTTCTAGTGTATTTCTTCTCCTTTCAAATTATGTAAAGGTTTGCATATTTTTTCCTATCAAATAAAATTTTAAACTCAAATTTTCTCTTTTTGTATGTGCTATAGGGGCATCAACATGAGTAGGTTTTTCTATTCCATTTGACATATTCCTTAAAATTATACCTCAGTTGATCCCATCTGGAAAGGTAAGCATTTATACTTTATGCATTTCCATGAGCCATGGTTTTAAATGAAATATATTACTAAGATAAATACACTTTATGTGTACATGATTTCTCAAATTGTTGTGTATGGTTACATGCTTTCAAGGGAGCCTTTAGTAATTTACATACGCTTACGTAATTTTTTGTTTGTGAAATAGATGTGTACATGATTTCTCTAATTGTTATGTATGGTTACATTCTTTCAAGGGAGCCTTTAGTAAATTACATACACTTGCGTACTTTGTTGTTTGTTTAATGGGTTTCAATATACTATGGTTACGCTTGCATAATTTTTTGTTTTTTTAATTTGTTGTTGTTTGTGAAATAGATGTGTACATGATTTCTCAAATTTTTGTGTATGGTTACATGCTTTCAAGGGAGCCTTTAGTAAATTGCATACATTTGCGTAATTTTCATGAGGAGTAGGTTTTTCTCAATTTTTCTCTTTTTGTATGTGCTATAGGAACATCAACAAGAGTAGGATTTTCTATTCCATTTGACATAGTCCTTAAAATTATACCTCAGTTGATCCAATTTGGATAGGTAAGCATATATACTTTATGCATTTCCATGAACCATGGTTTTAATTGAAATATATTACTAAGATAAATACACTTGATGTGTACATGATTTCTCAAATTTTTGTGTATGATTACATGCTTTCAAGGGAGTCTTTAGTAAATTACATACGTTTGCGTGATTTATTGTTTGTTTAATTTGTTGTTGTTTGTTCTAGATTGAGGTTAAGTTGACATTGAACTATTAATTCATGGGAGGCTATCTATGGTGCAGGGCACCTAGGACGTGAGTTTAGGACTTGATTTTTCTTAGTTTATTTTCAAATATATTAAGGGATGTGTCTAACCATCCTACTATTTTGTAATGGTCCATCTTGTGTGGACAGGGATCTTATTGGTACATCTATAAATCGTAAGTCCTTAGTTCACTAGACTATCTCTAGTGTTTTATGAAATTTTGTGTTTTAGGTTGCAGAAGTGTTTTAAGGGTCATGTTTGACCATATTATGTATTTGGTAGATGTTTGGAATAATTTCCCTCTTGGTGGGATGCTTAAATGTTAGTACTGTTGGTTTTGTCAAAAAGTTGTCATTTTTGAAAATGTTGTCAATGTAACTTTTCAAAATGTTTCTCATTTTGTTGCAACTCACTCCCCAATGGTCACAACCACTTTTGGATTGGTTGGATCAGTTAGGGGATGGTTTTTAAAAGGTAAGATGTCTGTGAGGTCAGGAGATTACCACTGGTGATTGTCTGAAGCAATTTTTGAATAAAAAAGTACTTTTTCTGAGAAAACTCTCAGTTGTAAAACTTTGTACAGTTTCTATATTATGATCAAGTGAATCCATAACATCTATTGATGAATTAACTTTCATTTTTGTTTGGTTAATATTTTCACGAGTTAGAAGGAAAACTGTGACTGCAGGTCTAAAAACCACAAGAATTGGGGTCTGGTGTGAAGATGTGGCCTTAACTTACTATTTAACCATTGGGAATAGATGCCATTGGGTGGAATGTAATTTTATTTCATGTACTATAAGGTTCCAAAAGATTAGATTTAGGGGAGTTGATCTGTGGCTTCAAAACTAATGCCCTAGGCTAAATATTCAATATGTATTTGGCCAATGAGAAGAAGAAATGCATGTAGCAGCAGACCAAGAGTGAATTGGGGCTAAGTTTTTGATTGATTCAAAGTATTTGAAGACCATAGAAACCTCCCAAGTGTCTGCATCTATTATAGGTACTCATCTTTGGGCCAATCCAATTGACTCTAGTATAATTTGATCACTTAGGCTAGTGTGTTGTTGCAACATTTTGAAGATGCATGATTAGAATGATTTCTTGTTTCTTTGGGGATTCGTAATTGTCATGTTAGAAGGTTCTAAAAATCATAACATATAGTCTTGGTTCCATGTTCATCACTTGTATTGAAGGAAAAGTCTGCTGTTGGAGCCTGGCAGAGTTAAGAACAATTTCAAAGTTGTTGTGTTTTTTGAAATTGTAGAGCCTAGTTACCTTGTGGTTTGAAAGGGTAGTACTAGAGGATCTTAAGAACCATAATTATTGAGTTTTTTTCTGTGTTCATTGCTTGTGTTGAAGTAAAGATCATTGTTGCAGTCCTAAGAGAAATTAGGACAAAATATGAGAATTGCGTGTTAGCAAGACTATAGAGTCTAGTAGATTGTGAAAAGTGGAGTCCTAAGGGCCTATAGGAAGTTTATAACCCTTATTAGAAGTTTGTGTTTGAGCCAAGATAGTATCCCATTTTTGGGTCTTGGTAAAGAGGGAGTGTCTCTAGGAAATCTATAAACTTGGAGGCTAGGAGGAGAAAGAGTTGGAAGGAATCACCTTGTGAAGAAGGAATTCAAAGACTTGTTCAAGGGAGGAGTTTTAACTAATATATTGTAGGATAGGGGAATTGGAGAACACCATCCAATTAGTATAAGGGGGTAGGCAAAACTATACTTCTTGTTATGTGCACTTTGCACCAATCTACAAGTAGAAATCCTTGTTTTATGTTTTCTAGAGGAAATGATTTGAAGTTTATACTAATTTTTTTGTTAAACATGGTCTTCAATGTGCCTATGAGGATAGAAATAATGATTGAATATTTTTCAGATAGACATTGTGGGGTCATGTTTATATTTTTATTAGATATATTTAAATACTCTTGATTGTAAAATTTCATCCTCTTCTAGTTTTTATACACTAAATTTGCACCCTAGGTCAAGCTCTCATAGTCTTGATAATCTATTATAACATGGGAATCATTTCTAGGTTGTGGGACCTTTGCTAACTGAAATGAGACCTCTAGGTTCTAGGCTGGTTCCTCTTGGATTATCACCTTAATTTTCTCTTTATGCATGAAAGTAAACTGGATAGGAAAAGGGATAGAAAGAATGTTGAAAGGGAAATTACTGGTAAGAAAACTATCCTACTAGGTGATACACCGAAGGTAATTTTCTAAATTACAACACAACAATCAATCTTAGAAAGAGGACTTGAATCTAATAGAACACAAATTTCTAGATAAGCTTGCATAAGTATTTCATAGAGAGGTCTGTGATAAACAGAGGCTATTCAGGGAAAGAGATGATTTCACAAACAATAGCATATTCACTATAAATAGACACAAAGTATGACCTGCAAACAAACATCCATTTCATCAATCAGGCACATGAATGAGACAAAATGACAAGGGACTGAAGAATATCCACAAAATCATCTAAATCAGATCATCCACAGTAGTACACAATATTGCAGAAAGAAAGAGGGCTCAGGAACTCCAAGTTCATTCCAATATCAATCTCTGTATTATATTCCAGTAAGAGAAGTACAAACAAGAAGGCCCAGGGATAGAAATAATGATATTTGTAATTCAATGAGATAACTAACACATGAAAACTTAGGGGCAAAGAAAATGCCACAAAAATCTTAGACTAGCTGGAAAAATCTAAGCTAAAAAAAATTGAAAACTAACTTATATACATTGTTGAAGACAATTATTCAATTGTGTATTGTCATTGATGTTACACATGTATATACACTTATGTAGTGGTTTTACACTAACTTCTACATTTAAACCAAGCACAGTTGGTGAACATAATGAGTTGAGGTCGGGCATTGAAAAAGTTCAGTGTTGACCGAGTTCACTCGGGCATTTAAGTCTTGGTTGGGCATTCAGTTGCAGCTGACTAACAATGATTTATATTATGTAATTAAATGGTTATATGACGACTAAATTATGATTTATCATTGACAGTTTATTCAAACCGACTTGACAAGGCTTACCATGTATTTATGAAAGGTCAAATTTTGATTGAATGTGTGGTAGAAGTTGAAACCTAAGTGTGTAAGATGATGTGAAATTGAAAAGGCAAAAGTGTGGAATTATGTGAAGGTGAAATCAGATGGGATTATGATTGAACATAGAACACTCAGAGCTGCAATAAAATATCTGATCAACAAGGATCTAGTTACAATCAAGTAGAGATTTGAATCAGCAAAGACAATTTCTTACACCTATAGGTCAATCCATTGTTACTTTCTAACAATTGTAGCAGTGATCAAAATCTCTTAACAGTATTTTGTAAATCATCTCACAAGGTGGAATTTCCATATTGAAGTGTTAAAGACCTCTAACAAGGCCACTCCTTACAGGGTGATTAAATCCTTTAAATAGTTCACACCTAATAGTGTGTTATTGTAACCTTTAATAGGGTTGGTTCCTAACAGGGCTCACTTCACAAGAGTGAAAAATAGTAACTAGTTACATTGGTGGATTTTCCCATATTGGGTTTCCATGTTAAATCTTGGTGTCATATGTGTACTTGTTACTTGTTTTATGTTTTATGTTTATGCACTTAATCTCTAAGTATAATTGCATTAAAGATTCCTTTGACACCCGAGTTACAGAAGGAACACCCGAGTAACAATATTAAAGTATTTAGACATCTAAGGGACAAGGATTTGTTTTGGAGTAACTGATTCACCCCTCCCCTCTCAGTTACTTATATCATTTCCAAAAATTGGTATCAAAGCTTCAAGTGCTTTCAGGAAAGGTTTCAAGGCCTAAGCTAAATATCAAAGATGTCTTACAGGAGGGAGATCCCAAAGCTAAACAAAGACAATTTCCTAACATGGAAGGAACTGATGAAGCTACATCTATCTACTATTGGAGATGCTGGTTTACAATTCTTATTGACCAAATATGTTGCACAAACAAGGAATATGACTATGGAACAGATGATGGAACAGAAACTTCATAACATTATGATGATTGACATAGCTTCTTCACTCAGCTATTCAAAATTTGATGAAGTCAAGGACTTCCCTACATCTCATGATATGTGGAAGAAACTGCAGGACACTCATGTAGGTGATACAAATGTAAAAAGAGCTAAATCAGAAAGTCTAAGTAGACTAATTGAAGATACTACAGTAGTCAGCAAGGTACTCAGAACTTTACTCCCTATCTATGCTATTAGAGTTTCAACCATTCAAGAAATGAGGTGCAACAAAGACATTACTCTGGATACATTAGTGGGAAGACTTACAACCTTTGAGCTGGACAATTTTGACAACTACTCTCCTGGCTCTAGCAATCTTGAGTCTACATTCAAAGCCAAATTGAACCTTGGTAAGAAGGATAGGTACTCTAAAGGGAAGCAGATTGAAAGTGACAACGATGATGAATCTGATGATGAAGATCTTGATATCATTGTAGCACTTCTTGCAAGAAGAGCTGCAAAAGGAAAATATAGAGGAAAGATACCATTGATTTGTTTCTCATGCAAGGAGGTTGGTCACATTGCTGCAATGTGTCTAAATAAGGAAGACAAGGATGAGAGGAAGTTTAACAAATTCAAAGGCAAGAAAGATTTCAATAGCCACAAAAGCTATAAGGATAAAGGCAAAAAGTCTTGTTATATTGCAAAAGATTTTGACATTGATGGAGAAGAAATGGCTTATATTTCCATTAAGGATGACTCAGATGAGGAAGATGAAAAGACTACACTTTTCTCACACATCAATAAAAATGATACTTGGATAATTGACAGTGGTTTTTCTCATCACATGACTGGTGATAAGACAAAGTTTGAACATCTTGAACACTATGCTGGTGGAAGTGTCAGTTTTGGGAATGCTGAACCTTTCCCAGTAAAATGAAAAGGTTGTATAATTCTGATAGAAGGAATCAAATGTGATAATGCTTATTGGGTTGAAGGATTAAGGATAAATCTACTTAGTGTAACACAACTGAACAACATTGGCTTCAAGGTAGAATTTATGAATGGTAAGGCCAAGCTCGTGGATGGTAAAGGGAACCTAGTTGGAACTGGCAGGAAAAAAAAAGGTAATTTATTATATCTTGATGTCATTGAAGGTTCATGCTTTATTGCTCGAGTAGAAGAAAGATGGTTATGGAATAAAAGGTTGTGTCATGTGAATTTTGACAATCTGGTAAACATAAGAAAGAACAAAAGAGTTAGAGGTATTCCTATCTTAAAGAAACCCGAGTTAGCAATGTGCAAACAATGTCAAATTGGAAAGATGAGCAAGATTATCTTCAAGAAAAAGAATTACAATACTGATGAAGTATTGGAATTGGTACATATTGATCTATGTGGACCAATCAGAACAACAAGCTATACTGGAGAAAAATATTTTATTCTATTTGTTGATGATCATTCCAGAATGATGACTGTCATGTTTCTCAGAGAGAAATCAGAAGCTTTTTAGAAATTCAGGTGGTATCTTGCAAGAGTTGAAAAAGAAACAGGAAAGAAACTAAAATGTCTAAGATCTGACAGAAGAGGAGAATTCATTTCTAATGAGTTCAATGAATTATATAATGAAAGAGGAATCAAAAGACATGTATATGCCCCTCGTACACCACAGCAAAATGGAATAGCAGAAAGGAGAAATAGATCTATTATGGATTGTGCCAGAACCTTAATGATTGAAAAGAATGTTGCTACCAAACACTGGAAGGAGGCCATCAACACTACAGTGTTCACCTTGAACAGAGTTCAACTAAAGAAAGGTAGTGATCATACACCTTTTGAATTATGGTATGGCTATAAACCTAATGTTCATTATTTCAAAGTATTTAGGAGTAGATGCTACATCTTGAGGGAAGAAAGAAATGGGAAACTAGATGCACAAAGTGATGAAGGAATATTTCTAGGTTACTCATTTAAAAGCAAATCATACAAATGTCTAAATCTTACTACTCATAAATTCATAGAGAGTGTACATGTCAAGATTGATGAGTTTGCAAAAAAATGTGAAGAGAAGAGCAGTAAAGAGCCTGAAGACTATAGAAAATTTGTATATCATGGACCTGATACTATACCTGTGACTCAAGCAATGGTGATGGGAAAACATACACTAACAAAAATTGTACTACCTGAGCTGAAAAATTTGCAACATGAAGTGCTAGTAGAGGGACCCTAGTCATAGACAGAGGGTCCTGAGTCACAGACAAAGGGACCCAAGTCACAGAATGAGGGACCCAAGTCACAGACAGAAGGAACTGAGTCATAGTCAGAGGGAACTGAGTATCAGACAGAAGAACAAGAAAGAATGTTTGAGAATGATAGCCTTAGTGGATCAAGTCCAAAATCTAGATTGAAGGTTCCAGTACTTTCTAGATACGTGAAAAGACATCATGCACCTGAGAAAATAATTGGAGATTAGACAAAAGGTGCAATGATAAGAAAGAAAATAAAAGGTACATTCTTACTAAGTGAATTTGAACCTAGAATTGTTAAAGATGCATTGAATGATGAAAGTTGGATAGAGGCAATGAATGAAGAGATTGAGCAGATTGAGAAGAACAAAACTTGGACTCTTGTACCTAGGCCAAAGGACATGAATGTGATTGGAACCAAGTGGGTTTTCAAAAACAAAATGGATGAAAATGGGAAAGTTTCTAGAAACAAGGCCAGACTAGTTTGTAAAGGATATGCTCAAGAAGAGGGTATTGACTATGGAGAAACTTTTGCTCCTTTTTCAAGACTTGAAGGAGTCAGAAATCTTCTGGCATATGCTAAACATAAAGGATACAAAGTATATCAGATAGATGTGAAGTTATCATTTTTAAATGGAATCCTAGAAGAGGAAGTCTATATTGAACAACCAGAAGGCTTTAATGATCCCAATAGAAGAAATATGGTTTGCAAGCTACACAAAGAATTGTATGGACTAAAGAAAGCACCTAGAGCCTAGTATGAAAGACTACATAGCTATCTAATAAGCATTGGATTTCAGAGAACCAATGATAACAGTATCATGTACATCAAAGAAGGACCACAAAACAAAATACTATTAGCAGAGATATTTGTTGATGACATATTATTCACTCATTATGATGACCTATGGAAAGCATTCTCTGTAGCTATGAGAAAATAATTTGAAATGTCTATGTTTGGTGAGATCAAATTTTTTGTTGCTTTACAAGTACATCAAATGAAGGATGGTATCTACATTACTCAATCAAAATATATCAAGGAGATACTCAAGAAATTTGGTATGGAAGATTCCAAACCTATTGGAACACCCATGTGTATTGGACAGAAAATATCTAAGGATGATGATTCAAAAGAGGTAAATTAGACCAATTACAGATCCATGATTGGAAAATTGTGATATGTTGTGCACACCAGACTTGATATTGCATTGGTAGTTGGTATTGTTGCAAGATTTTCAGCTAATCCCGGAGATAATAACCTAATGGAAATCAAAATAATTATGAGATATCTGAAAGGTACTGAAGACTATGGTTTATGGTATAAGAAAGGTGGAAAATTTGATTTAAAAGCATTCACTGATGCTGATTGGGATGGAAGTATCGATGATAGGAAGAGAACCAGTGGTGGAGCTTTCTTTCTTGGAAAAAAGTTAGTGTCTTGGACTAGCAAGAAACAAAATTGTATCTCTCAGTCTATAGCAGAGGCAGAATATGTTGCTGTAGCAGTGAACTATTCTAAGATCATATGGATCAAGCAGTTGTTGACAGGAATGAAGGAAGAGATAAAAGAACTAGTTATTATCTACTGTGAAAACACCAGTTCCATTAACATCTCAAAGAATCCTATGATGCACACCAAAGCCAAGCATATAGCAATAAAATATCACTTCTGAAAGGAATTAGTAAAAAATAGAGAAGTAAGATTGGAATATGTAAACACCAAAGAACAATTTGTAGACATATTCACCAAACCCTTACCTAAGGATGCATTCTTGTATCTTAGAGGAAAGCTAGGGGTACTTCCCCTACCTGAAGGTCACTAAAATATAGTTTAGTGATGCATCAACCCAAGTGACAGTGAAAATATTTCAGTTGATGCAGATCTATCAGAGCCCATTGTAGATGAATCAGTACATTCAGGTACATTCCAACTTCAAAGAGAAATAGTATTTGTAGATTTGGAGTCTTTGGCATCTGTTGTCAAAGAGGGAGAGTTTTCTATAATACATAAGAATCAGAATGAAGCTATGGAATTTGTTAGAGGGAGAATCAGAATGAAGCTAAGGACATTGTTAGAGGGAGAATCAGAATGAAGCTAAAGAGATTAAAGAAATTTTATGTTTCTCCACAATTCTTTGTATTATGACATGCTGTGTTGCCATCAATGCCAAAGAGGGAGATTGTTGAAGACAATTATTCAATTATGTATTGTCATTGATGTTACACATGTATATACACTTATGTAGTGGTTTTACACTAATGTCTACATTTAGACCAAGCATAGTTGGTGAACATAATGCGTTGAGGTCGGGCATTGAAGAAGTTCAGTGTTAAATGAGTTCACTTGGGCATTTTAGTCTTGATCAGGCATTTAGTTGCAGCCGACTAATAGTGAGTTATATTATGTAATTAAATGGCTATATGAGGTCGATTGAATTATGATTTATTATTTATATTTTATTCAAGCCAACTTGACAGGGCTTACCATGTATTTATGATAGGTTAAGTTTGGATTGAATGTGTGGTAGAAGTTGAAACCTAAGTGTGTAAGATGATGCAAAAGTGAAAAGGCAGAAGTGTGGAATTCTGTGAAGGCGAAATCAGATGGGATTCTGATTGAACACAGAACACTCAAAGCTGCAATAGAATATCTAATTAGAAAGGATCCAGTTACAATCAAGAAGAGATTTCAATTAGAAAAGATAGCTGCTTACACCTATAGGTCAATCCATTGTTACTTTCTAACAATTGTAGCAGTGATCAAAATCTCTTAATAGAGTAGACTTAACAGTCTTTTGTAAATCCTCTCACAAGGTAGCATTTCCAGATTGAAGTGTTAAATACCTCTAACAAGGCCACTCCTTACAGGGTGATTAAATCCTTTAAACATGTCACACCTAATAGTGTGTTATTGTAATCTTTAATAGGGTTGGCTCCTAACAGGGCTCACTTTAGAAGAGTGAAAAATAGTAACTAGTTACATTGGTGGTTTTTCCCATATTGGGTTTCCACGTTAAATCTTGGTGTCATATGTGTACTTGTTACTTGTTTTATGTTTTATGTTTATGCACTTAATCTCTAAGTATAATTGCATTAAAGATTTCTTTGACACCCGAATTACAGAAGGAACACCCGAGTAACAGTATTAAAGTATTTAGATATCTAAGAGACAAGGATTTATTTTGGAGTAACTGATTCACCCCTTCCCTCTTAGTTACTTATCTCATTTCTAACATACACTAATCCTCTAGCACGCAGGCTCAGGAAACAATCTGATTCTAGAAATTAGGGTTACAATGGATTTTACATAAAATAACAAGAAACCCTAAGTCTGTCAATTCAGCTCATAAATGCAGTTGAGAAATATCTTGTTCGATCAGATATGTCTGAATATCTTTCTCACCACTATAAATGTAGTATGAAGAAACTAGCCCTATCCATCCCTCTGTCTGCAGCTTGAAATTTTGTGCCACCGCTATAAACTCTGAACATCAAATCTTTTGAATTTTGAATATTTATATAAGTAACGGTCACAGGTGGTGTGAGATGATCTTATCAACGACTCAAAAATCTTTGACCTTTCCATTTAAAACATAGTCGGTGATCTCTATCTTCTATTCATTACTATCTTTTTCTTTAACCCAGGCTTTACTTCCCTTGAACTCTGGTTACCCAAAATCCTTCATTTCATTGAGTCAGGACAACATTCCCTTAACTCTAATTTCCTTTGGAGACTACGCAACTACCACTAGATTAGATCAAGATCAGAATCTTAGTGCTAAGTCTCATGACCTTAAGAGAATATTCCATTTCATTTGGAGACTCAGCGACTGCTATGATCATAACCTGACTCTCCCTTTACCTTTGGTTCTTTACTGAGACTTGGCGACTAAAGAGTCTCGTGATTGATGAACATTTTCCTTAACCATGATTACTTTATGAGACTTAGTGAAAATAAAAAGATCATCTTTGCATTGATGGCTACCGCTAAGTCTCATAACCTTCGTTGACTTTTTGAATTTCTTTGGAGACTCAACAAGAAATCACATAATGCCTAGGCCTTCCTGTACCGTGTGTTGATCTGCTATTCCCCCATGATCACCAGACTATAAATCTTTGACCCTTTGACCAAACCAGCCTCCTAACCATGAGTTCATTCAGAGACTCAGTGACTGAACAATCTCAAAATCTTGAAGCACTTTGTCTGATCATGGTTAGTTCATGAGAGTACGCGACTGAAGGGGTTTTAACTTTACTCATCTTCAAACTCAGGTCACTTATGAAGTTAGAAATATACCCAGTCATGAGGTCTCTGATCCTTTTGCTAACTTCAGGTTACATCTGGAGATTTAGCGACCACCATGAGATTAAAACACAATCAACGGACAATGCTAAGTTTCAAGACCAAAACAACATGTTCCTTTTCCTTGCGATATTATGAGACTAAAAGTAATCTAGGGGTCACCAGACAATATGAAATATTCTCTTTTCATTACGCGACTTAGAGACCATGGGAGATGCAAATGCACACATGGAAAAAGGAAACTTAAGTCGCTGAAAAAGTAATGACAAATTAGAATAAGCTTAGGATAGCTAGGGTTTTGATCAAATTTGCATAGGGTTTTCAATACTTAGGCCATTTTCATGAATCAAGGATAAAACAAAGGGCTAGGAAATATTTGCAGAGCTAAGGAAAACATGGCAAGAGACCATACAGGCTGGGCTCTACCCTCTTGGGAGCCTCATATATTCCACCTGTAACCAAAAATTGCATGATGAGGAAATTTTGGATAACACTAGTTTCTTCAAGTTTTTTTTAAGTTTTTTTTTAAAATTTATTTGTGTTTTAAACATTTAAATATGAATTTCTATATATTTTTTTAACATTTGCCTCTTTCTTCCTAAGAAAATAATTTTAGTCCTTGCAACCTATGTCCATGTCCTGTCATGCCCAAAATTTGGGGAAACACTAGTTCTTTCTAAGTAACTTATGTGATATTGGATTGTGCACTTTGATAGTGTCATGTTCTATCATGAGATCATCAACAAGCTTGCATCCTTATCTCTCAAATGCTTTCTCTAACACTTGTTAGGCATCTCCATCTTCCTGCTTGGGGGGTTTTAACTCTACCACATCATTCTTGTGCCTCTATATTACAACCTTCATATAAGTAGTCTTATTTTTCTTTCTAGACATCATGTCTCACAAGGTCCTTAGATGATATCCTTGAGCATCATCAATTTGGCATATTTTCTCTCCCACTCCATATATTCTCTTTTTAAAGGAATATTTTTGTGGGCTTCCCTTTGTTCCTTGCAAACATCATATCTTCCCCACTTGTCACTCATGGTTATTGATATCATGCTTCCATAAATATGTTGTTTGTTCTTCATGTGAACTCATTTCCATGCATTTTAGCACTCATGATTCATAGGGGTGTAGTGTGTATGTTGTGATTGATGCACATTTCAATCTCATTTTTTCATGTTGGACCCAATCTTGTATGTTGTGTTTGCCGGGGCTTTGGTTTGAATAAATAGTGCACAATAGGTTTCCTATTTTGAACTTTGCTATATATATTGAATGCTCAAGATGATGACTAAAATGCAATTGCTATTTTGTAGAGTTATGCAGCTAGAATTTCTAGAGATAGTAGATTCTTGTAGAGTGAAGACATGCTCAGATGTTTGCAACTATGGCCACTTAATGCATTATTCCTACCTAAAAGTTCTGGTGAATTTTTTAAAATTTGAGACAATCCTTTCTTTGAATTGCTTGATGATTTTGAATCAAAACATTTAAGTTTATGCTCTTCTCTTCCTTATTATGATTTTTATCTTCAAGGTGGTCTCAAAGATAATGGTAGTAAACTCAAGATAAGGAAGACCAATTGATCACCAAATCAGAAGATTCAGTCTATCATGAACAAGAAGTTTTCTCTTGTGGTGTTGGTAATTGGTCCCTATCAAAAGATGAAAATGTTGAGCTAATAGTGACAGGGAATGATTGATGCAATAATTAATGATTTTTTAGTTATAACAAATTCAGATTATCATCAAATATGCCTACTTCAACATGATTCCATTTTCATGTCAGTTGATAATGAATGTATGTTGGAATCTAAAGGCTTTGAGGCTGCATATCAAAATGAAGATGATGACATTCGAGAAGTCATAGAAACATACATGATTAAAAATTGTTGTTTTTCTAGGAGATTCTACACAAGGGCTTCTTCCACACAATGGGTCCTCATTCTACACATAGGTTTTGGACCTACATATGTTACATGGATATGCATCCCTCTTCCACAAAGGATCTTATTTTTCACAACTAGTCAATGGATTTTCCTAATCATTTTTACACATGCTCTAAGGTAGGGTCTTATGACCATTTACATATGTAGGTAATTTTGGGTGTGCTTTAGTCTTAGCTTTATTTTAATTTTTTTTATAGTTTATTGTGTGCCCAGTCTCCGCTCCACCCTTATGAAAGTAGCTCCATGTATTCATGCCTCTTGATTCTGTTGACCAATGAATTAAGAACTAGCCTATACCAAATATTTTTTTGTTCTCTGCTTCCTGCAAGAGAAAGTAGACCCCAATTAGAGCCACTTGTTGCCTATGTTTTGAACATGGCCTATTTAAACTTTAAAGTCTATCTATGTCAGAAAACATTGGTCTCTCAAGGTTTCAATATGAAGGCATTTACTAATAGGACACTCTTGAGGGACAAATATTCAAATCCAAGCTTCACATCCACAACTAAGTTGGTATCATCCATAATCAAAGGAAAACCTTCTTAGAGTTTCCCACCAAATAAATGATGTGCACAAATTGAAACATTGATAAAGCACACAAAGTACAAAGTATTGAGAATATTCCAGGAAGGAAATTGGTTTAATGAATTGTAGTTACAAAGATAATGAAAAAATGTTATGTTAATTGGCAGATAGTTTTCTAAGTTTTGGCAATTTCATCAGAATCTGATGAGGTTCCCATAAATTTAGAAGATTTTGATAGCAAATTTAGAAGAAAGAAAAATCTTATTAGTTCCAAGCTTATCTTTAGAATCTGACACATCAAGAGTACCTCCAAGTTTCTTATTAAGTTTTCAAACCCAACTAGAAACATTAAAGGGCATATGATAAAGTTTGGTATCTATTCTTAGTTGAGATAATTGGGCTCTCATTGAGTATTTGAACCAAAGCATTGGCATTATTCAAAATAGTGAAACTCACCTCTGGAGCCGATGGAGACTATACATACTTGGTTCCTTGACTCTAGGCTTGGAGTCTACCCAACATCACACATCAAAGGTTTTGTCTCTCCATAATGTTTTGATTTATTAATGAATTTAACAATATCACCAAACTTCGAGGCCAGAGTACCAGGGATATATTACATGGAAGTGAGTGGTATTTGAAGATGACAAGTTAAATACTTTCTCTTATCAGGTCCTAGTATAATTTTTTGAAATTTTGTATTCCTGATACAGTACCTGGAAAGAAATATGGCTTATCGACATTTTCAATGGTTCTAAATCAAAACTTAAAAATAGGTCAAGAACTACCACAAAGTCCAAAAATCATTATGGAAACCATACTACCAATAACATTTCATTGTAAATAGTGTGTTAAATTCAAAATTTGTTTGAAGAAATCTACGAGCTCCAAATTCCTAATAATACGTACGATGTACTAAAATATCCAACATGGATCCAAATTGATCTCATGATTCATCGTTGTGATATTAATAAGACTTGCCTCTATTATAATATTAACTAGTGAAATGCTACATGTCATCAAAGATTTAAAGACATTCCTATCTTATACCTTTCCCAAGCTATTATAATTACTTGTGGAAATTCTCTGAAATTCTATGCATTAGTTTGAAGAACTAGATAGGTAAAATGGGGAGCAATTGGTGCCATAATTAAAAGAATACATTAAGGCTTGGAGAGTTGGGCTTAAAGTAATAAAATTATAGAGTAAAGACAATAAAAGAAATAGTAGGGAAGTCACGTGTTTTTAATAATCAATGTACTTCCAAGTCATATAGTCACTTTGGGGCCCACGATTAAACAAACATGGAAACTTTTGTGCATAGTTTGAATATCAGACCAAATACATAGATATGGGAGGAAAACAAAAGGATTGTAAGTATTTAAAACCACTGAAATTTGATACAACAATGTCAGAGTGATGGAAATTGAGGTCAAGTTCTCATACTCCATCAAATTAGAAGGAGAAAACATTCAAATTGTGGCACACTCATGTAACTAAAATTTGTCAGTATCGATCATATGTTTGTAAAGAAAAATGAGGATAAAGTGTACCCACTTTTTCTACTTTTCTAATTAGGGGTTAAAATGATGAATTCAAGTCAATATGTTGTATCACCTTCTTCCAATTCTAGCAATGCCTATCAAGGATGAGGTTAGTAAGGAGGGAGATTCAAATGAAAATTGAATAATAGTAGAAATGATGACCAAATCTTGGAGGAAGATTAGAAAGCCGTAAAAAGTGGGATTTATGATAATGTAGAGTGTCATTTACCTTACTAGAATTAATTTTTAATGATCTTGGCTGCAATTCTCATGTAGTACATGACCAGACATTGGTGACTATTGAACACAATATTGAGGTTCCTTTGCTGCTGGATTTTTTTTCAAATTGTTGTTCCAAGGGTAGATATTGTGTTAATTGTGCTTTTTTTAATCTATTTTTTGTTACTTGCATGCTATTAGATGTGGTGTATCTTCAGTTAATTGATAGATCTATGCCTATTTTCATTTTATCTTCTCAAGATTAAGTTGGAAGTTTTTCTCTAGTTTCATCTAAATTCCTCCTAACCTTAAAGTACAATTGAGTGCAAAGTAGGAATCTAGTCATGGATCTAGTCGTAATTGCATGTTCTTTGAGATTTGACCCAAATTTTTACTTGATATTCTCCATACAATTTTGAGGTGAGTGGCTAGGAATCATGTGTTCCCCACTAAAGGCCTAGATTTGATTCTCAATAATGAGGCACCTATAGTAGATATGGTGAAACTTTGAGGTAGAGTTCAAATTTATGGTAATACATCACCACTATTCATGAAACATAGTAAACAAGTTTGACTCAAAAACTATAAAATTGAATCCTAATAGAAATATCAGAATTTATAAGAAGATGCATAATAAATTTTAATTGTTTATTTCTTAATTTTTTAAATATAGTGTGTATATACACACATACATGTATATACATACACATATGTGTATATATACATATACACACATGTGTGTATATATACACACATATGTATACACATATACACATGTGTGTATATATACACACATGTATGTATACACACATATACACACATATTTACATACACACATGTGTGGGTATATATGCACACATGTGTATATAGACACATGTATATATATTCACATATACACACATGCTTGGGATTTTTTAGTTGTTTAACTTGCTTGGATGATTCCACTGACTTATTGAGGGACATTAAAGATGTTTTCAATGGTGTAGAGTGGGTGGTTTTTATTATTGCATGAATTAAGTTAACATAATTCAATTCAAGTATATTAAAAATATGTCCTTTTATGCATAAAATATTTGAATTTACTTTTGACCTCTTCTCATAACAATAATAATAATAGTTTGTGTTTCACATGATTGCATTCCCCAAATCAAAACTGGCCAAATTTTGAACATATCTAAATGGAATACTTTGTGCCTGACATACTTAAATGGAATACACCAAGAATTACCAAATGATGAATGCTCAATTGTTGTAATGGCAAAGCATCAAAACCGTCCATTTCTAGAACTTAATTTTCTATAGTCTTAATGATTTTTCTATAGTCCTAATGATTTTGAACATTTTTGACAAAGCGTCTTTCTTTTTTTGATTATTTGATTGATCCTCTCACCTTTCCTTAATTTGTAAACTTCATTGTCCCTATCAAGTTTTGTAGTGTTTTTTATTAGGTTTCATGTTTTCAGTTGTGGGGTTCTACATCGTTTGTTTCTCTTGATAAATTAGGCCTTGAATTTCATTCATTTTTCATATACACAGAGACTACACATGCTGATAAAAAAATAAGCTATCTGATTTACTGTTCATGATTGTAAATGGTAAATATTTCTAACAGTACTCCTTGGTGTATTCAATTTAAAAATAAACAAGTTTCTATGGCTATGATAAATGCCCCTCTATGTTGAAAAAATTAGAGTTGATAAAATGGTTGTTCAACGACTATATATGTCATTAGAGCCACTTCATATGCACACGTGATGAACATGCAGATTTGCCTAAGCACTACTAGGAGATTACCCTGCAACACATGTACTATTATGAATATCATCACAATCCCATTTGTTGTCAGGTCTAGCTCCTAGTATTTCTTAAGGTCAAATCTGCATGTTTTTCACCTGTGCATATACCTTCTCTAATCAACTCTTACATTGACTATGACCTTTTCAAGACCTTAAACACCC
>MU225866.1:886533-906578 GCA_018584345.1 Thuja plicata | reverse complement strand
AACTTATTTCATAATACTACCCATGATACCATATACAAAGACAATGACATACTATACAACATTAGACTCCTCCCACCAGAGAAGGTACATGCATAGGTGATGAACATGTAGATTTTCTTAAGCAATAATGGGAGCTTACCCTACAATAAATGTACTATTGTGAAAATTATCACAAGTCCATTTGTTGTAGGGTCAAGTTCTTAGTGATGCTTGGTAAAATTTGCATGTTTGTCACCTATGCATATACCTTCTCTGATCAACTCTTATATGCACAGGTTTTAAATCATTACTGAAATTTTTTTGAACATATATAAATGGAATACTTTGTGCTTGATATACTTAAATAGAATACACAAAGAAGTACCAAATGATGAATGCTCAATTTTTGTAATGACAAAGCATTAGAACCGTCCATTTCTAGAACTTGATTTTCTATAGTCTTAATAATTTTTCTATAGTCCTAATGATTTTGAACATTGTTGACAAATTGTGTTTCATGTTTTTGATTGTGGGGTTCCGCATTGTTTGTTGTTCTTGATAAATTAGTCCTTCAATTTTAATTTTCCCTTGTTTGATTTTGTGCCAATTGTGGAGTTCACCTTCTTTTGATGGTATATTTCATTCACTCTATGTGGAATACTATTTTGTTCAATGTTTTATTTCAGCTTGATATTTTATTCATTTTTCATATACACATAAATGGACAGTTCTGAGACTACACATTCGCTGATATTCTGAGACTACAAATTCTAATAAAAAAATGAGCTATATGATTTAGGTTTACTATTCATGATTGTAAACTATCAATATTTATGATGGTACTCCTTGGTGTATTCCATTTAAAAATAATCAGGTCTCTATGGCTATGATAGATGTCCCTTTGTGTTGAGAAAATGGTTGTTTCGTGTCTATATCTGTAGGTTGTAAACAAATCATCCTTCTTCCACCAAAATTCTAGTCAATGTACAAGTAATGAGGCATTCCATTCAAGAAAGACCATGTCTGAAAATATAAACCTAGAACAAAATAAGGAGACAATTGCTAGATTGTGGTCTAACTTTAAAAGAAAAGTTGATGGAAAATGTTATTGTCCCTGCAATATTTTCAAGGGCTTAAAGACTCAAAGATATCTAATCAAAACAACTGAGGAACATTGTAGGCAACATGGTCACATTGAAGGGGGAAATGAATTTCATCCATTGGTATGTTTTTTAATATATTATTTTAACAATTTATATACATAAGAAATGAATTGATGATGACATCACGGTCATGGTTAGTTTAAGGTCATCATTTTGGTATAGGTAAACCACCCTGGGTTTCATGTTATGGACCATGAAAATCCATAGAATGTGGATTTCCAAATGATGGAACATTGAGGTGTGAATATCGAAGTAGAAGGTAATGATCCCTTGGAAGAAGATCACAATGATTAAGATGATCATGATGATCAAGATGATGGCACTGGCACAACTGATGATGATGAAGAAGAAGACTTTGATCTACCTATACTTGAGAAGGCATATGAGCCCCTATATGAAGGCTCCAAAATAACTCTTCTTGCCGCTGTATTTTTTTTGGTGAACTTGAAGGTTATGAATGGTTTATCCAACATAGAAATCACATGTATGTTAAGGTATGCCATATATGTCATCTTTTTTTCATCTTTCTTAGTCGTAATTTCCTTATAGTTAACAAAGGGTGAATCATGTACCAATTAATATTCTTTATATTAACCAATTATATTTTTGGTCATAGGTTGATAGGTGAGTGTTTGTTACCACCATCAAACATTCTACCTCACTCGTACAGAGAATTATCTGTCATTATGAAAGATATTGGAATGGAGTATCAAACAATACATGCATGTACGAATGATCATATTATATATCATAAACAACATGAATTTGCAATAGAATTCCCTGATTGTCATATTAGTAGATATCGATCAGATCGAATAAAAAAATAGGTGCCTCGTAGGGTTCTTTGATATATTCCCATTATTCCATGTCTGCAACGATTATTTAGCTGCACTAGATTGACACAATATATGGATTACCATGCACACAATAGAAGCCGAGATGACATTGTGCGAATGCCTACAGATGGTTCAGCATATAAGGAAATAGAGAAAAATTGGTCACACTTTAAGGAAGAACCTCATTATCTCAGGCTTTCATTGGCAGCGGATGGTGTCAATCCGTTTGGAGAGACGAGGTCTGTTTACTCGGTGTGGCTTATTTTTGTTATCAAAAATAAAATTCCTCCTTATATGTCCATAAAGAGGGACAACATAACGTTGAAAATTATTGTTTGGGCATTTTTTTATTTAATAGTCATCTAAATTAATTTATTATAAATAATCCATCAATAAGGTTATAATAATTATGAAATGTTTTTGTTCATTCAACTAGGTAAGTACCAAGTTAAAGATATGAATGTATATATTGAGCCCCTTATCTACGATTTGATGGTGTTATGGAATGGGGTCACTATGTATGACATCTCTAAATGAATAGGACAAAGAAAATTTCAATTCCATGCAATGCTTGTATGGACAATACATGATGGCCCTGGGCTAACACATTTTTGTGGTATGTTCTCTTGTTAACACCTCTTTTTTGGTATGTTATAGCGCTAACAAAAAATTAACACATTTAATCCAATTATACACAATCTTGTAGGTATTTAGACAAAGGGAAAATTTGCATGTCCAATTTGTGGTCCAAGATGAAATCTCGTCATTCAAAAAGTTTAGGAAAGAAGGTGTTTGATGAGTATAGACACTTTCTCCACAGAAATCATAAGTATCGAATTACCAAAAAACATCTTTTCAATGGGAAATAAGAGACTACATAAAAGCCACGAAGAATGACACCTCGCCTATGAAATTTGGATTACAATAGAATAAATCATCGAGGTAATGTCATTCCATCTGATGTTTTTATTTGAAATTTATATTTTGGTATTTTTTTTGTTTACTAATGATGTAATTGATGCTTGTGAAGGTCGTCAAGTCATTAATGACCAACTTTCAAAAGGACTAAAAATTTATCCTACATAATTTAGTAGGTTGTAATACTACAAGAAACTCCCAATCGTGCATTTGTTTGATGTTATGCATATTGGAAAGAATGTAATAGAGACATTATGGAAAATATTGGATGCAAGGCATGACAAAGATAAAATTATCAATATTTGTATTGACATTGAGGAATCCAACCATGCAATGAAAAATGTCATTCAATCAAATAACAATGGAGACCAAATTGATATAAGTGCCCTTACATGGTTATTGTCGGAGCAGCAGAGCAATGCTATAAAAAAAGTCATACAAAAAATATGATTTTCCATAGGATTTTTTGCGAACATAAACAATCTCATATCAAAGAAAAGTGAATTTGGGCCGGGGATGAAAACACATGATTGAAATACCTTTAAATTAGAGTAATTCATGTTATTTTGTATTCACTATATTTGTTTACTGCATGTAGTTTTCATTGTATTATTTTATAAAACATTGAAAAGATCATTTTACAATTATTGCAGTATGTTCTACCTCTATCTCTCCCACACCACTTTGACAACAATGTCAAATAAGTTATATATGATCTTTAAAAATGCATGAGGTGGTTGTTATCAAAAGAAATTCATAAAGAAGATATAAAATATTGGAAGAGAAAAATTCCTCATCTTATGTGTGAAATGCAAAAGTGTCTACCTTCCAATTTTTTCAATGCACAAGAACACTACCTTATACATAAAGTTGAGGAGATTGAATTATCTGGACCTGTACAAACTAGGTCAATATGGATGGTTGAGAGGCACTTGAAATTTTTTAAGGGCTTGGTTTGACAGATAGCACATCCTAAGGGTTCTATGGTGGAGAGATATATGGTATACCAGACCATGGTGTTCATTAGTGAATATATTCCTAAGTTTGCAGCAAATATCCATGTAGATCGTATTTGGGATCCTAACTCCATTAACAAATTTGAAGGGGAGTACTTGATGGGGAAAGGTAGATTGATGAAAGTGAGAGGTAATTATAACATGTTATTTTAGTTAATTAATTCTTATAAATCTTCAATATCTAAGTTATTTTTAATTGGTCTATTTTTTTTTATACAGTTGGTTGACAGTGGGATGCAATAAATTTGTATATTGTGAACAATCTTGATTGGATGATGGTATGGATTGAACGATGTCAAAAAAATGCTTTCTCATTAACATGGGAAGGTTTTTCTTCATTGGTTAGAGAAGCTCATCATAATAAAGATTCCAATGTTACACCAATGGTAATTGATCTAGCATATTCTTTAAGAGGTAGACAGGTACGTAAAAATTTATTAATGATCATGACGCATATGTTTTATATCAACTCATGATGCAAATAATTTTCACATGCTTGAAAAATTGCAGGTCAAGCACCACAAAGCTATGTACTATCATGGCCAAAAATTTTGCATTAAAAAGTTGGATGACACGAAGATATTTTTTGATTCTGGGATAACTATAGTCTTCAAGGTCACTAATATTTCATCTAGAAATGACATACATCCTCAACAATCTCAAAATTGATACTATGGAATCTCAGATGACATCTTTTAGTGTGACTTTACCTCCTTCAAATTAGTTTTATTAGTTGTGAAATGGTACAGGCTACGACTAAATCAAAATGATCCTGATAGAACTGTTATTCAACATGATAATGGATTTATAATGATTAATACAAGGTCATTTGAGCCAGTTGGATATGAGTCCTATGTTCTTCCAAGACAATGTGAGCAAGTGTTTTACTTAGAGGTTCCACATAAACCAGGTTAGTCATTTTTTGTTAGACATGATCCAAGAGCAATGCCGGTAAAGTATAAGGTGATGGAAGAAGGAGATACTAAAGAAGAAGAAGAAGAAGAAGAATAAGAAGATGATGATGATGATGATGATGATGATGATGATGATGAAAAAGAAGATGATGGTGGTGGTGGTGATGATGATGATGATGATGATGATGATGATGATAGTGGCGATGATGATGATGATGATGATGATGACGATGATGATGATGGTGAGATGGATGAATAAGATGATCAATGACATGATTGAAATGTACAAGGTATGTGATTTAATTATTTATATATATTTATATTGATTACTATATATATTTAATATTGATTTATTGATGTATTCAACTCTAATGGCATGGTATAATTAATTCATTGGTTTCAATTCTACTGATTAAAACATATGTTATTTATGATTACCAATGTATTGCTTATGATTCTCAATTAATTGTTGTTGATTATATGTATATATTTGTTTTGATTGTCAACCTTTCTGGAAATAGAAAATTGACTACACACATCGTCACCCCTTATGTTGATGATCTTGCATTCCATATATAAGGTAAAGGTAATTTTTTCATGTTTACGATCTTGCATATTCTTCGTGTTGTCTTCTACATAATTTGTAGCATATGTATCATGTATTTTTTAGCCAACTTAAGATAAATGATTCACATATGTAGGAAATTTAACCCCTTTGAGGAGGATCCTTCATAGTGACATGGATCAGTAGGTATAAGTCAATATGCCCTATAGAAATAGATTATTAATTGTTTTCTTTCACTTTATGCCCATATTCATTAAGTGGTATAATAATAAGGTATTAACTTGCTCATGATTTAATAGTACTACCCTCAACATTAATTTTATGGCTGACCTCATCAACATTACCCTCATTTAACAAAATATCTCGCTCCTTACCAACTATATATCTTATTTTATGGATGCATGAACCAAAAAATAGGTACTTTTTTGATCTATCTTCCTCGAATGAGGGAAATGTGAGAATGGTAGATGAAAGTCCAACATGTACTATGACTAAAATAGGGAGATCAACTAGAGGTCAAAAGGTTAGAAAAAAATTCAATAAACACATGCAATCTTTCCTTGCTGAAGGGGGGTCATGTTCTTATGACGATGAGACCAAATGCAACATCAAGGTGTCCTTTTGGTACACACATATTGAGAAAGAATGGGTACCCAAGGAGCTACCTCCAATTAACACTGATTTTTGTGTTAACGATAGGATATATTGTTAGAAACATTGAGAGGGGGGGTGAATCAGTGTTTGTCTATATATTAATTTTTAGCAACTTAAACATAAATCAAACATTAATTTAATGAAGCTTAACATAAGAAATCATAACACGTGATATGATTATAGGGAAACCTTAATCAGAGGAAAACCCCAGTGGGAATTGGTACCCACAAATATTGCACTAGAATGATGAACCTGTTAAAGTTCCTTTGCCCTGTTAGGAGTAGTCTTTACAATGCAAGTACAATGACCTAGTTAAAGGTATGACCTTGTTAGGAGTCTTTTGAAAAATCTTGTTAAAGGTATATGGCTCACTGCCCAATAAGATGAAGGCTACAACCTTCTAATAGTTGATATACACTATATCAAAAGTGAATTGCTGTGATGACACTGTTGTCTGATTAGTTTCGTGTATGCATGAATGTTCTTACTCTCTTAAAGAGATTTATCATATACTAACTTCATCATACTTATCTTCTATATCTTCCTCTTACATAATAATTTGACACTTGTAACATGAATTTACATTACATACTTATATGTTCATATCCGAATAGGCGCGACCCAAAACAAGACTCTAGTCAGACCTAAAACATAATACACAACACTTCCAAAAAATTCAGCTCAAGAATGTTTACAAAAATACTAATTACATCATTACAAACATATAATCAAAGGCACTTAGAAATTACATAACAAAATAACTCACACTGATCAAAACACTAGTCAGCTTTCATGCTTTGTCTTCTGGACTGCTGGTGTATTGATCTGTCTGTAACTTCTCTGTACTATCATTCCATACTATGCATGTCTGGACATAGTATGTACACATGTCATAGAACATATATCTGAATGCACATACTCTGATTCGATCTTTCACATGTGCGCTGATGTGCTGGTTGCTGAATACCTATGTTTGCCCTATTTCCATACTTAGTCATTTTATCTTCTGAGTTATCTTTGACAGAAACTTAGTATGACTTTTTTTCCATGATGACAACACAAAAATAGTCATATGTCCTCTAGGATTCAAATTTCCAACAATATCCCCCTTTGTCATTTATGGCAACAAAGGAATGTGGCCAAGTTTCCCAAAATGACTTAACACAAAAAAAGTAACTGTATATCATAACATCTTTTCCATATATACATATATACTGCTCCATATATACACATTCTCTATTACACCCCTTTGAAATTAATGACAAAGGTTTACAAAAACTTGTGAGTCTCAAGATACTTATTCCATGTAGACTTCAGGGTACACAATCTAAAGAGATTGGATCTCTTTCTGTAAGAATACTTTCATTGCATCAACTGTCTGTAGATGCGCTCATAAGGCATATGTCAGCTTCTCCATTTTTATTAGATCCATGGAAGGACCTTGACCATATGTCACAATGGTAGAATTAATCTATTTTATGTTCTCATTTAGGACTGCTAGAGAGGGCGCAAGTGCATTTCTCAACTGAGTTTGTCTAACTCTTATCTTGCTGATTTCCAACTTAGCCTTTTCAATTTTGTCTAGCTGACCTTGATAGACATTGTCACATATGTTCATGTCCTGGGGAGATGTCTCAACTGATTTTATGATAATGTCCACCATGATCTCAGCCTCTTCTATCTTCTTGATGTGTTCAGAGGTGAACTTCACTCTATCCATGCAGTTTTCTATGACTTTCTTTCCCTTAGCTACCAATTCTTTCAATATGGATTGCCCAATCTTTAAAGAGTTTAAGTCTAAGGTAAAGTTCTTTACCAATTCATTCAGTCTCTCCTTTTTGTATTCATCTTCTGCAATTCTAGTAGCTAAGTCTACTAGGCTTGTAAAATGTGATTTGAAGTTTGTTAGAATGATGTTCACATCTTCAACTGATTGAACTTTGGATACTTTCTTTTCTATGGGCACTAAGTCATTCAACATGTTCACTAATTCCAAAAAGTGAGGGTTCCTCATCACTTGTTTCTCTTTTTCTTTTTCCATAGCAAGAACACTAATCTTGATTAGGTCTTCTTCTCCCCATGCATCCAGACTTGCTGAATTAGGAGTTAACCTTGACAACAATGAAGTAGATGGTTGAGTGGATGGTGAGAATATAGTATTCTGACTGGTATCCATGCATTCAATATTTAGTGGTATCTCTTTGATTGGTGTCTCATTATCTTGAGTATATTTTTCTTCATTCAAGTCAATTGGATCATTGGAGGGAACTTCATCTTGTTGTACAGATGTATAATCAGTGCACATCTCTTTAGTGCTTACAAATGATTTATTAACTTTGTCCATGTCTTTGTTAGATGCTATCATGGATATCTTGATATTATCAACCACTATAGTATCTTCTGAGTCTTTTTCTGTATCAGAAGTTATTGTCACTATGGGCGCTAAAACCTGTGGACCTATCATAGGTGCTATCTTAATTACTAGTTCTGTAACTTTTTTGGGAGGAGCTAGAGTTACCTTTGTAGTAGGTATCATTTATGGATACATGTGTCTATCCATAAACACTTGTGCAAATTCCTTTTTAGTTTCTTTTCCTATCTGTTCATACTCTTTGTTCATAATTTGTAGAGTCCTTGTCTTGGTTCTGAGATGAGGCTTCACTAGATCTAATAGAATTGCCTTCTCATCATGTGAGCATACAGGGAGAAGAGTATCCAATGTTTATTCTCTTATCCTCATGTCTTCCTCAATTTCATGTCTTTTCATGATCTCCATTATGTTCCATAACTTAATAGGTATCATTGTCTTGAGTTCAAGAACTAACTTCTTAAACTTAATCATATGAGATATGACCATAGAATGTATCTCAGTTTTATCAATCTCTTGATACTTTTCATAGAATTTAGCAAGTGTATCTAATCTTCCTTCATTTACAATCCTGTTCTTCAAAACATTTAGACTAGGTCTAAATCCTACCTCAGGAGGAGCTTGAGTATTCCTTGCTTTTCTCTGTGTGTTCCTTGAGGATGGGTGATTTTTGGGCACCTATTTTCTTCCTCTATATGTCTTGCTTGGTATAGAAGGTGGAGATGAGTCTAGGTCAATAGTGGTAGAGGGAGTAGAGGTGCTCTCTACTTTCTTATTCTTCTGGATCTCTTCAGTCTTCTCAAGCTCTTTGGCTATCTTGGATTCTCTAGCTTTGTCAAGATCTTCTTGACTGACTCCATGTACTCTTAGAATGCTAAATGTAATCTTAGATGCCTTTCTTTTATTATCAGCACTGTATAATACAGAATCAACTGCATTAGTCTTCTCTCTGTAAGTGCCCCATCTATGCTCATTAGGACCTTTGGGCACAGACAATAGAACTTGTGCATATCCTTCTAATACATGTTCTTCCACTTCATAACCAAGAGGATGAATCCATTTGGTTCTAGGTTCAACTGCCTCCATGCAAGTGCAATCTATTTCTACCATGAAACATATGGTATCCTTATATTTATCAACTATCTTCTCAGATAGTCTGAACCTTTTTTGCATCTTGATCCTAAATGTCTTGATATCCATATCCATGGTGTCCCTCACACTGCTTTCTAAAGTGGCTTTAAGTGAAATATGAGACATTGTGGGTTTTCTCTTGTCTAGGTAAAGGTTTGCAACCTTTCCAACAATATGGAAGTACAAGTAGATGATCAAAGATCCAAAGTTGAATGTCTAGCTCCTGTCATGCTTGATGATTCAAATGTTTTCAATCAATTGAGTGCGCAATAGCTCACATAGATTGTACTGAGTGTTATCCTTCACCATTCTGATAGCTACTAGGATTGTTGCTGCAAAGACACTATTTAAAATGCTTTCTTGCTAAAACTTGTACCCAAGTATAATAGTTAGAAGCTTTATGTCATCTTCCTTGATACGGTCAACTGTCATCCCGCACTTGTCACTTCTAGATAAGCAAACTTTTTCAACTTGCTTCTTGACATCCTTGCCAGTAGGAAGAAATGGTCCAGTCTTAGGAAGTCCATTTAATTCATGGATTAGGTCTTTAGTGATGCGAACAGGAACCTCACCAATCCAGTAAAGGTCATCATGTATTCTACTTATTAAAATCTTTACCCATTCAGGCTCATCAAACTTGTGCACATTCGAGTATTTGAAGATAGGGTTATCAATCAAGTGCGTGAACTCATCCTTGAATGTGTAGTCTAGTTTCATCATAGATCCCATATGAGTGGGTATGCTAATATCTCCAACTATTTCTTTCTTATAGTGAATGTATGCGCGGATATCTTCTACGTGAACAACACCTAATGGGGTTTTGGAGAAAGCTCCTTCCACATCATCCAGTATGGATTTGAATGGATTCTTTTTAAACACAAATATTTTCCTCTCTGCAATGTCAAATACAACTGGAGTCACCATACTTACTTGATGATTTCTTAAATAGGGTTTCACAAAAATCCAAAATGGTGCGACTGCTAGGGTTCCGTTTCAACTTCTTATCCATTTTCTTAACTGCCAAATCTGTTATGTTTCCATGCTTTGATGCTTAGTGATCTAGTGCTCTCAAATTATGTGATCTCGAATGCAAGTGTGAAGAAGATTGAATATTTACATTATTTTATAAAAGCTATTGCATTTAATGTTTGCAACCATACGCAAATTACTCAGAGAATTTTTAACTTTGATCACGATGCATTAGAGACAATGCATGCATGCATACTGCAATATCATGTGCTTATAACTATGAATTGATAGGCGCATACTCAGAGGTGAGTATACCAGCCGTGTAGGGGTCCTGAGCTAGAATAGCTCCCCCTAAGACTAAGAAGGTCTATTCAAGTAGAAGTAGAGGGTGCGTCCACTGTGGATGCATCAACTACCTTGTCAACATCATTGTCCTTCCTTACTTCAACCCAAATTTTTCTTGAATAAGTCATTTGCTTGAACAAACTTGACTTCTCCTACTTTTTCAAATAGTGATTTATTAGGATCCTCTTGCTTTTGAGTTCTGCATCTACAAAACCTTGAGATGTGTCCAGCCTTTCCACATGTGTGACAAATGATAGGAGGTTTGATGTTTTTGTTCATCATGCTGCACTACTTTGCTGTATGTCCATTGTAGTAACATATTTGACATGTTGTGTTCTGCAAATTTCTTTGAGGTTTATTGCTCTGATTGTTTTAATTCATTCTTCTTTGATTTTGTTGTGACTGATTTCTTTGATTTGTTCTGCAATGTATAGCCCTGTGACCAAACTTATTACAGGAGAAACAGTAACCATTGAAAGGTCTTACCTTTTTTCAATCTCTTGCCAAATGACCATGTTTGTTACATGTATAACAAGTTCTGTTAACTTGTTTGATTTCCCCTTTAGGTGGATCTATTTTAATCTCTGCAACATTTTGAACTTTCTTTTCTTCTGAAGATGCTTCATGTGCTTTCTTTCTTTCTTGTAATGAATTGATTTCAAATTGTGCTACACTGTATCCAAGACCAGTAGTGTCTCCTTTTTGCTTTTGTGCAATAAGACAAGATTGAAGTGAATCAGAACTTGTGTGGAGTTTATCAATCTTATCTTTTGTTTCTGTTAATTCAGATTCCAACTTCTTCTTTATGTTTTCCAATTCCAGGACTTTCATGTTTTCTTTCAAGAGTTCATCATCTAGTTGTTTTCTTTCTTTGATCTTTTCTTCAATAGCAATTTGACTGTTTATTAGCTGTTCATCTAGATTTTCAATTTTATCTTTCAGAGACATATTCTCTTCATTGAGATTTTTTTATCATTTTCCCTAAATCACTTTTAGAACAATCATTCAAATCTTTTCTTAATTTCTTGATAAGCATTTGTGAGACATCAACTTTCAGTCTAAGTTCTTCATTTTATTTTTCGGATCTATCAAGATCTTCAAGAGTTGCTTCAAGATTCTTTTTCAAATGTTTTGCTTTTGCTGAGTCCATGATCTCCTCAAGTGGTTAAACTTTATTTTAGAGGACCAGAGCTTTGATACCAATTGTTAGAAACAATGAGAGGGGGAGGGGGGCGAGGGGGGTGAATCAGTGTTTGTTTATATATTACTTTTTAGCAACTTAAAAATAAATCAAACATTCATTTAATAAAGCTTAACATAAGAAATCATAACAGATGATATGATTACGGGGAAACCTTGATCAGAGGAAAACCCCGATGGAAATTAGTACCCACAAATATTGCACTAGTATGATGAACCTGTTAAAGTTCCTTTGCCCTATTAGGAGTAGTCTTTACAATGCAAGTACAATGACCTGGTTAAAGGTCTGACCCTGTTAGGATTCTTTTACAAAACCCTGTTAAAGGTATATGGCTCACTGCCTAATAAGATGAAGGCTACAACCTTCTGATAGTTGATATACACTATATCAAAAGTGAACTGCTGTGATGACACTATTTTCTGATCAGTTCCTTGTATGCATGAATGCTCTTACTCTCTTAAAGAGCTTTATCATATACTAACTTCATCATACTACTCTTCGATATCTTCCTCTTACATAATAACTCAACTCTTGTAACATAACTTTACATTACATACTTATATGTTCATATCTGAATAGGCGCAACCCAAAACAAGACTATAGTCTGACCTAAAACATAATATACAACGCTTCTGAATAAGTCGGCTCAAGTATGTTTAAAAAAATACTAATTAAATCATTAAAAACATATAATCAAAGGCGCTTAGCCATTACATAATAAAATAACTCACGCTGATCAAAACACTAGTCGGATTTCATGCTCTGTCTTCTGGACTGTTGGTGTACTGATCTGTCTGTAACTTCTCCGTACTATCATTCTGTACTATGTGTGTCTGGACATAGTATGTACACATGTCATAGAACATATATCTGAATGTGCATACTCTCATTCGATCTCTCACACGTGTGCTGATGTGCTAATTGCTGAATACCTTTGTCTGCCCTATTTCCATACTTAGTCATTTTATCTTCTAAGTTATCTTTGACAGAAACTTAGTATGACTTTGTTGCCATGATGACAACACAAAAATAGTCATATGTCCTCTAGGAGTCAACTTGCCAACATATATTGAATAGATCCATCCTCATTACATGGCTTGGGCCTATTTTCCATGGATGTGACAAAGGTCTTTTACAAAAAAATTGTTAAATTGATGGAGTTTGTCAGGCCTTGTTACAATTGCAATGATTGGATGTAGATTTCTCAATATAAAAAGGTATGCGTAGGTATGCATTGTCAGAAAATTATATACAATGGAAATAAAATGATCAAAGTAAAAGATTTTATATGTACATTGATGGGAGACCAAAAAAAAAAGGGATATTGCGGGTTTTATAAATAGTATGTGACCTGTGTCAAATAATAATAAGAAACCCAATTGCATATTTGAGGCGCATGAGGGGAATCATGTTTTTGTATGTATGATAAAATCAATAAGTGCAGGGGAAAAAATTCTAATAGATTACCATTTGAATCGCATAGATACAAAAAAAGTTACTATCATGGGGGTGGTAAGTACTATATACCATTTAAACTAACCTCAAGTATATGACTCCAATATACCATTTTATTAATAAGTTTTTTTGCTAAGTCTATTGCTTTCAGTTCGCTGAAGTTTTTATATTTAATCTTTGTCAGAGGACGACATGGATCCCCCACATGATAGAGGCTGAGGGGATGCTTCACCCGCCCATTCTTTAGCAAAGGTAAACTGTATTGTAATTGTACAAATTAGATAGTTGATAAATGTTATATTATTATGTTCTTTTATTTAGGGTTTTGAAATTATTTTGATAGTTTTAATGATATTCCTGTCACAAATTGATGTTCAGGATAGGGGGAAAGAACGTGAAACATTAGAGGAAATAGTTGTAGATATAGATGAGCTCTTAGATATCCTTAACCTTGTAAATGTGGTGAAGAAAAAATTAAAAAAATTCATTGTAGAAATTATTAAAATTTTGGAGGATCCAAATCCAACTAAGGATATGCAGAAGAGGACAGATGAATTGATTATCGCAAGAATGTCGCTATCAAGTAAGTAGTAATGAATCTATAGCTATAAACAAAGTTCAATAAATTTTTATATTTTATACTCTTTTATTTCATGAGCTAAAATATGTATGTGTTCTTGTTACAGGAATTTTTGTTTTCTCAAGAACCTGGTCACGGACATCGCAATGAGGCCGGTAATAGAAAAACTTCAACCTTAGTTAAAATAATCCTTATGTTCAAAAGTTACAAAGAATTTTTTCTTTGGAACATTCAAAAACTTCATTGGAATTACTGATTAGAAGTGTACATTTTGTTGATCTCTAAGTTTTGTTGATCATTAGTGTTCCACACTTAGTCATTTATCTAGGTAGTTTTAGCCGGTCATCACTACGGCCGAGCTATCTGACATAGTTGTTTCTGAGTAGATAATAGTTGCCAAGTCACACGGTTACCAAGTTTAGTTCAAGATAAGCGACAGAGTCTTTTTGTGTCGAGAAAGATAGTTTTTTTATGTATGTCAGGATTGACACCAATTTTGAGGTAAACTATTTTGGGCTGACTTATCTATGCATTTAATGTTTTCAACGGGATAATTATGTATTTAATTATTTGATCCCACTACATGGCATGGAGCCAATCAGAAAATTGGATTTCCTAAGCAGCATAAGCATTTGATCCTGATCATTGATCTAGATCTAATTGTCATATCCGTAAAGTATATGAAGATTGCTTCTTACCCTAATTTTGAGAGTACAGAGAGAAGGTGAATGCATACATGAGATATGTGCGAAGAGTTGTTTTGAAAAAGGAATCATAGATCTAGTAGAGTGAAAGTGCAGTGAGCAGCAGAGTAAAGATATATCAGATTATTAGATCAGAGAAGGTATTGAAAAGAGGAGATCCATTATCAACATCAGAGTGCATATCAAAGGATTAGATCTTGAAACATTCTAACAAGTGTATCAAGTGAAATCTCTTAACAAAGTGGTTCTAACAGACCTTTCTAAATCTCTTAGCCGAGTGCTTACTTTTTTGTAAGTTTAAAACCTTTTAAAAGGTAGATTGTAATGATTTATAGCTCTTAACCGGGTAGACCTTTAACCAGTTAGATTACATATTGTGATCAAATTTTTTAGCCCTAATAGGCACACTTTATTGTGCAATAGTGAAGATTTTGTGGGTGTCATCCCCACTCCATTTTTACCTTATTGGGTTTCTGGGTTACCAAAATTCTGTGTCTTGTGTTATTTATTTACTGTCATGAATGCTACTAGATGATAGATCAATTACATTTATGTATAATTGTGGATCTTCTTGTTTTAAGAGATAAAATTTGAAGATCTGATTCACCCCCCTCTCAGCATCTTGTTTCCCATATTGTATTTCCAACAATTGGTATCAGAGATTAGTTCTCCTACAAAAGGTTTTAATCAGATTGAGAAGTACAGATCTTGAGATGGAGATTTACAAATTGGGTAAAGTTATTGAGAATCAAAAGATTGAAATTCAGCTAGCATTACATCAGCTTGAGATAGCAAGACAGGAATTGAGAAAGTCCTTGATATCTAGGAAAGATTTGGCCAAACAAATGAATGACACTCATTATCAGGAAGAAGACACTGCAAGTCTATGTTAGGATGGAAACTCTACTGAGAGAAATGCAGCAATTTCAGATCTACTAGAAAGGAATAATACATTGTGTGAAGAAGTATAAAACTTGAAGAGAGAACAAGAAGCACAAACAGTAAGAATATGTGAAGTAGTGTAACAAAGAAGAAAGCTAAAGATGACAAAGCTATGGATGAAGAAGACAAAAGAATGATGACTATCAGACTTGATGAAAGGACACATGAAGTACAAATGATGACAAATAATCAGGTTGACATGGTGAATCAACTGCTACTTGCAAATTAGGATATCAGTAGGAAAGACATAGAAATTGTGAATCTGAGATCTGAGAACAGTCAATTGAAAGATGAATTGAGATCTGAGAAAGAACTGAATGAAAGATTGAACATACCCAATGAAGCTTTGACTCATTTTGAAAATCTGATGGAAGCATCAAGGAGATCTAGAGATTCTTCTGGATTAGGTCATATCAAACGATAGACATATTCTAAAAAAGGAGAATCATCTAAGATTGGTGAAAAGAGGAATGCAAAGACAAAGAACAACAAGACTATATGCCATCACTGTGGAAAACTAGGACACACTGAAAACATCTGCCGAAGTAAGAATGGTAAGTCCAATCCTAAACCTAAGTTCAATGGTTATTGCTTTAACTATAAAAGGTTTGGACATAAAGCACATGAATGTTGGGCAAAGGAAAATAATGCACCTCCCACACCTAGATTCAATGGGTATTGTTACAACTATCAAAAATTTGGACATAGAGCACAAGATTGCAGATCTAATGCTAAACAACAATGGACATCAAAGACACAAGCAAAAGTACCAAGGAAAGGTAACACTTACAATTGGGATTACAACACATGGCATAGTTTTCATTACTGTGGTGAGTATGGGTATGTTCCAGAAAACTACATAAAGACACATTTCAGAGGAAAAACCAAGAGTTGGATGAATGGAAGCCTAGTTTGCTATAATTGTCTAAAAATTAGTCACACTAGGAAGGATTGCAAGACAAGGGTACCTGCTCCTATTGTTGAGGAAATTAGAGCACAGATGAATAAAACATGGGTAAGAAAAATAGAACCGAGCAGCAGTGAAGCTACTGAAGCCGAGGTCACCCAATCCAATGGATCAGGTGATCACACCATCACTAATTAAGAAAGAGAGGTATGTAAGGAACTATTTTTATATCTCATATCTTTTATAAGTTCCCAACATATAAAGTGCAAAAGTCCATATCTGCATATGTTGAGATGCATCAGGACATAATTTTGAAACATGTACCTAGAAAAGTCAATATGCACTATAGGTGCTGAGCAACAGTATTATTGTATACTAAGATCAAGCTCTCTAGTGTATGCTGAGCTAGTAAGGGTTGCGACCGAGAGATAAACGAGTTTTGTGAGTTAGATGAGGACAAATTTTTGGCACTCACTCAATGGATAGAACATTTATTTCAAACCTAACTTTTGACCTTTGGAACCTATAAAGGAATGAGTCGTTCATTACTTATTTTCACCTTGCGATTGAGAATTTCACAGAGTGTTGGAGAAATTTGCAAACTTAATTTCTGTAAAGATATTTCAAAGACTTCTATAGCGTCTCGTCAGCTACCTTGATTAAAAGTGAAAATTTCAACATCTGTGGAGGTATTATGTTCATTGTCTTTTGAAACCCTATTTCATTTGGAATCATGGCCACTAGTGCTTCCACAACAGTGAAGAGTACGGAGAAGGAGTTGCTAAAAGTTCAATTGGTGAGGAGCGACACCTGTGCACCTCCTAATTTCTGAGAAGTTCTTGAGAGAGCCATTTAGGGTGATCTAACAAGAGCCCTATCATCGATTCCACCTAAGGTACTCATGATTCATGATATTAGGTCATGTTATATGTGCAAGATAAGTGAAGTTGGAGATCACGAGCTAAGATAATCTTACAGTAAATTGTGCAAAGATGGAGCCCTAAAAGATGAACACAAACATTTAGTTGAGAGAGGGTTAACTCATGCCCTAGAATTTCCAAGGGATTTCAGAATGGAATGGATCAAGATTGTTCTGATTCATGTACATGACATGAACATATGGCCGGAAAATGGACCAATTAAGATTACAAAGGAAATCATCCATCGTGTAACTAGTTATCCAATTCTTAATGGAAAGAGGACAATGAGATGTCAGAGTAAGGAAAACATAGAAGAATTCACTAGAGCCATTTGGAATAAAATAGGGATGACAATCTCTAATATCACAAATTTGGAGCTTGATTTTTTGGTTAGGGTTATTGCTCATAAGTTTTATCAGTCAATCTGACTGGACAATGTCCCATGCATTGCAGTTGACTTGGCTTGGAAGATTGTGAAGAAGGATCATACTTATGACCTTGCTGAGCTTCAACTGATGCAATTGGCTGAGAAACTTGCTTCAATCAAAAAGGAAAAGAATTCAATGTGTAAGTTTGGATCTCTACTCGTTTGTATATTTTTCTACATACAAAATACATTTCCTACTTTTAGGAACATAGTGTGGAAAATAGATAAATCTGTCACACAGAAAATCAGTGCATTTATTTAGCAGTTAGGAGATAATTTTGACAATGTAATGGGAACATATTTTGTTGAATTCAAGAAAAATATGAGATTGAGGAGTATAATTCCTAGACCACTTGTTGAGAAACATTATGAGGATGTTTGTTTCCTAGTAGACACTAATTTCACCTATGTGCAGGCAGTAGTTCTAAGGGTATCATGGCTAAGTCCATTACCTTATGAAGTGAATGTTGATGACACATCTGCAACTATAACAACTCTATTGGCAGAAGAAATTGATAGTGTAGAAAAATGTTTTGGAAACTATGAAGAAGCAAAGTCCAAAATCTCTATGGATTTGAAGGCTGGCACTATGGAGAGGAAAAGGAAAAAGATTGTCAAAAATCTGAAGAAGATGATTGGAATTAAGAGTGATGAAGAATTAGAGGATGTACCTTTGGGTTTTTCAATAGGACATGGAGAAGATATGTCTTGTCATGCCCAAAAATTTCACGCCCAAAACGCAACAATTTTTTTTTTTTTTTTTTGAAGGAGAAATTGAATATTAATTTTACAAACAAGAGGGTCTAAGGGGAATCATGATTAGAGTCAACATCCCTTAACCCTAAACGCTATAAAGATAAGGTTTATAAGTTGAAGGTTATCTGTGTCTACATATCAACCAGGTATTCAAATAGAGTTTGATGATGTGGAGGAAAAAGAAAGATTCACTATTCTCCGTCTCTAGGGTCATTCGAAAAGATTGGATTTAAAAGCTAAGGGTTCTGAGTTAATATAAAACCTGCTAGGTTATGGTGCTTCTTAATATTATTTTTATAGAAGTCAGTATACTGGCCACATATATTGACCACATAAAAATAACATTAAGGGTCCCTAAGTTTTCTTAGGAAATTTAATTAGGGTTTCCCTTTTACAATTAACTATAAATTTCAATTTAAATCTTCATCCCTGTTATCTTAATTTTATTATAAATTAAGATAATCTCCTAAATAACGATGTTTCATAAAATTATCTGATATGATCATTTAACCCCTTCTGGTAAATAATTTATTAAGATAAAAGTTCAAAAGGGAATCATTTAGTAGGTCTTTCATTATTAAATAGTTGATTTATAAGTAGCATTTAACTAAATTATAAAATTATTATTCTTTACAAAACTAAACCAGTATTAAATATTTCATTATTAATGTCAGTCGGATTTAAGACTAGAAGATAAATCCTTCTATCTTAAACGTTTATTTTAATCCCTATCAAGGTGTCGCAACATTTAACCAGAATACCCATCATGAGGATAATATTTAGGTTATAGGAAATCTACTTCATTCTTTTTAACTTTTCCCTCAGTTAATAAAGTTCCAATTTTAATCTACATACTAGTCCTTTTCTTCAATAAAAAAGAAATATATCCTTAAAGTGGTTTAACTAAAGTATTTACTAACATGTTAAAAAGGGGAATGAAAAGAAATAAATTAACCCCTTCAATATAAGACAAATTATTAAAGAAGTAAATAATATTGGCTTAAGGGGGGAAAAGTTTTCTTTCCCTACCATTTTCATCTCAATTTTGAATCCCCTAACCCTAATTTCAAAATTAGGGTTAGGGCAGATTTTTAAAGTTGACTAAAACTTTTTCTTTTCATTTTCCTACTCTCTCCTCTTCTACCCTCCAAACCCTAGAAATGGTCTCTTCTTTATTTATTTTTTTGTATTATTGTGTTTGCAGGTCTGATAATGAGAGCAATGGAGGATGGATCTACATATACATATATATACATATATATGCATTTACTTTTGCTAGTAAATACATATATATA
>MU225866.1:868279-884134 GCA_018584345.1 Thuja plicata | reverse complement strand
AGGTAGGTGGACAACCATTCCCAAGCTGACATGTCATGGCCTTTGGTACAAACACAAGTGTCAAATGACACACACAAAAATTTACACATCACTAAGCCATGTCATATCCACTTAGGCAACTCACAAGGAAAATAATTTAAGAATGCATTTTAAATATTATGCTACCACATTCATCCCCATACATTTACGAATAAAAATTATGAAACAATGAGGTTTTATCTTCTATTAGACGCAACCTTGGCTCAAACAGAGTTCACAATTCCCTTTGTTTGGCTCCCCGAATAAAGTACCATGGTTTCTCACCTGCACACTCAATTCAAATATCAGTAGCCCAAGAAAATAAATATACATCATAAAAAGATAAATATTATGTAGAACATAAGAACATCATCCATATACTATGTTATTACAAAAGATTACAAGATTGCGTAATTGACATCTTAAACATTTTTCATAAGGTAAAATTCACCTTGCGATAAATTGAAATTCAACATTTAAATCAGATAAATCTAAATCTCTTCAATAACCATAATATAATCATAATGAGTTTTTCTGCATTTATAATCTCAAATTAAATGTCCAAACTAGAAAACATAATAAGGTCCATAATGTTCATCATAAAGCATCATATGTCCATGCATCCATAATAATCAAATCCGTGACATAAAGCATAAGGTCCATAATGTCTAATAATGCATCAAAAGTAAAGTATCATATGCTAAATCTATCATAAGCAAGAACTAGAAAACTATGATGGGGGTTCGGGATGGGCCTCACATGTCTAGTGAAGAAGAAGAGAGTGAACCTAAAAACGATATCACTGTGAAAGGAAAAGGGAAGCAACCAGTAGTTGCCAAGGTAACTAAACCAAGTCAATAAAAACCCAAGGCTACCCCTCTTGTTGCTAACCGGCCTAGAACAAGGGAATCAACTATTTCTGCACAAGCTGAGTCAACAAAGGTGTATACAAAGAAGAATGCTGGTGAGAGCAGTTCAAGAAAGAGAAAACAACTTCAAACTAAGGCACTGCGAGCATGCTTGAGAAAAGACCGAGGAGAAAACTAATCTTGGAAGAAGAAGAAGATGAGGAGAAGAAAGATACTGACGAACCTAGCAACATACCTACAGCATCACATAAACCAATGACCAATATTGATGAGGTATGCAAGAATATTAGGAGTACAACTGGTTTAGTAGGATTGAAATTTATGAAGTATGAGAAGCAAAGCATAGCACACAAGCGCAAGATTTAGGAAGCATTGCTAGATATGATATGTATGTACAAGATGACACCTGTAGAAATAGGAAATCTTATTCCTATAGACCTTTATGATATTTTATCACAAAAGTAGTAGTATGCCTTAATGACTGAAAGACAGATAAGGGAAGGAACACTAGCTAAGGTTATTCCTGATCTAACCAAGAAACATATAGCAAAATTCATTGAACAATATCAAAGGAAGTTTATTCCTAAACAAAGAGCCTATGCAATATTGAAGAAGGATGTTGAAGGAGTAGTTCAACAGAGCACCAGAATATGGAAGGAAACCTTTGGGTTAATCACTAAGAAGGCCAATGAGAAAGGTGAAGGCACCTCAGAGCCGAAGGAAATGGAAGAAGAAAATGCTACTGATCAAGCAGAGAATGAGATAGAACCACAAGAGAAAAAAAGAGATGGGAAAATTGTAGATTTGACAATGGATAGTCTGATTGACACTACACTTGGAGAGGAAAGCAATGTGGATGCCAAAGATCAGAATGAGCCGGCAGACATAGGTGTACAATCACCCATTTGTACAACTGAGGTTGAGTCAGAGAAGAAGGAGAAAAGGAGGTAATAAATACTAATCCACCTATTTTAGAGGTTGTACAAACAATTTTTGAGAGTGGAGATAAGTGGAAGAAATTTCAAATAATCCTGTAGAACAAGAGGCTATACAAGTGTTGGTGGATCTACCACACTATGCAACATCTACTCCCACTAGACCCAAAATAGAAGGTATACTGGACCCGCAGGAAATATTGACTCAAATGAAGAAAACAATTGAAATTGACACTGAAAAATGAAAAGATATCACAGAACTTGAGCCGAGTTCTGGCTCACCAGAGCTCAAGAAGAGGAAGTTAAACAAGAAAAAGTCACCAAGCTTAAATGTCACATTAGATGAAGCCATTATGATTCCTAAATGAGATCCTAAGAGTTTAACATATGAGTAGATTCTGACCATTCAAGACCTATTGAAGAGGAAGAAGAGACAAGAGGAAATGAAGAGGGAACAAAAGTAGAAGCAAGTTCTGCATGACATAAAGGATATTTTCATTAAAGCTTTTGATATGGAAGATGAAAATCAGCAAGCACCAATACTAGAACAATTAGTTCACATTGTGCAGAAAGTGACTGCTGAAAATATTGAGGCCAACAAAAAATTGATGAAATGGTCCGAGACAATATTTGAGAACAAAGTATTGGAGAAGATATCTAGAGAGATTGCCACCAAACAGGTTGAACTTTCTTCTCTTGTTGAGATTCTTGAAGAAGTTGCGAATAATGTCTTCATTATATAAAAGATTATGTGATGATACATTCTTTATAAAGGAGAATCAATAACTTATTGAGAAGTTGCATTTAGATATGAAGTCAACAACAAGCTCATTAAGCATGGATGCTAGTTCTAGCTCCATCCATTTTTATGGATTGACTCATGCATAGAGGAGATTAGCCAAGCTTATGGCTGAAGATGGCCGAATCAGGGCCAAACTAATAACAATTCATGCTAATTTGATACCTCATCTGGAGGTTATTCAGAAGGAACTCATAGCTACATGAGAATTGGTCAAGAGAGATTCTCATCTCTCTACTGCAGATAGTTTGGTAAGTCTAGCTGTCGAGCTAGAAGTTAAGTTGGAGGTTATGAAGTTTGTTAAGGATAGTTGGGCTACATCATTTACATTGATTTTACAGCTTCATAAACCATTTTTGGAGAGATAAAGATTAACCCCCACAGCTATCAGTGACAAAAACAAGGGGGAAATAGGACTGGAAACATGAAAAGGATAGGAAACATAAAAAGATGAGCAAAAATAGGTATAAATATCTTTGGTTAAGGCATGTATATAATGTATGAAGTATAATCAAAGAAGGAGTACATTGTGTACTTAGGTAAATTTTGTGAATGTAAATGATAAATGTTTTGCCACTAATATCAAAGGGGGAGATTGTTGATCTCTAAGTTTTTTTGATGATTAGTGTTCCACACTTAGTCATTTATCTAGGCAGTTTTAACCGGTCATCACTGTGGCCAAGCTATCCAGTATAGGCCAAGCTATCCGGAACAGTCATTTCTGAATAGATAATAGTTGCCGAGTCAAATGGTTACCAGGTTGAGTTCATGCCAAGCAACAGAGTCTTTTTGTGCCAAGCAAGATAGTTTTGTTATGTATGTCAGGATTGATACCAATTTTGAGGTAAATTGTTTTGGGTTGACTTATCTAAGCATTTAATGTTTTCAACGGGATAATTATGCATTTAATTATTTGATCCTACTATGTGGCATGGAGCCAATCAGAAAATTGGATTGCCTAAGTGGCATAAGAATTTGATCCTGATCGTTGATCTAGATCTAACTATCAGATCCATAAAGTATATGAAGATTTCTTCTTACCCTAATTTTGAGAGTACAGAGAGAAGGCGAATGCGTACATGAGAGATGTGCAAAGAGTTGTTTTGAAAAAGGAAGCATAGATCTAGCAGAGTGAAAGTGTAATGAGAAGTAGAGTAAATATATATTAGATTATTAGATTAGAGAAGGTATTGAAAAAAGGAGATCCGTTATCTGCATCAAACTGCATATCGAAGGATCACATCTTGAAACATTCTAACAAGTGTATCAGGTGAAATCTCTTAACAGAGTGGTTCTAATAGACCTTTCTAAATCTCTTAGCTGAGTGCTTACTTTGTTGTAAGTTTAAATCCTTTTATAAGGTAGATTTTAATGATCTGTAGCTCTTAACCAGGTAGACCTTTAACCAGGTAGATTATATATGGTGATCAAATTTTGTAGCCCTAACAGGAACACTTTATTGTTGCAGTAGTGAAGATTTTGTGGGTGTCATCCCCAACCCATTTTTACCTTATTGGGTTTCTGGGTTACCAAAACTTTGTGTCTTGTGTTATTTATTTACTATCATGAATGCTACTAGATGATAGATCAATTACATTTATGTATGATTTTGGATCAATTTGTTTTAAGAGATAAAAGTTGAAGATCTAATTCACCCCCCTCTCAACATCTTGCTTTCCCATATTGTATTTCCAACACATTTTTCATTGGACTTACAATACCGTAGATACAACTATAGGAAAAGGTACAGTTACAACTAATTTGAAATTTCTAAGAAAACATTCACTCAAAAAATATTGAAAGCTACTCTTACTTTTATTATTCCAGAATGTATTTGCTAATAATGTATTGTTTAGGTCATCAAGTGAGCCAATTGAATCCTCCTAGAAGGATCGAACATCTGAGATTGTCAAGTGCAATGTCAAAAAGGAGCATGAAAACATCGACACCTTCACGGTCAATGCCTGGTAAATCCTTGTTTTGATATATTTGGTTTTTTGTTAATTATTATTTCATAATTTTTACTTTAATCTTGGGTGCATCTCATAGTTGATTAATTTTCTACAGTAGGAGATACACCAGAGACTACTACACTAGATATAGATTAGAGTACCTATATTGGGGATAATTCACCATCATTTCCTGGATCTATCCGTGTTTCTAGCATGAGAGGTATGGAGATGTCATTTTTTTTATAGATGATAAAGAATTGATGCCTTTAAAATGTCTTAAGCTTCCAGTGATGAACTATAACTGATTGAATGTTTGAAGATGTTAAGTTGATGATCACCAAGCTACAGAAAGTTAATGCAATACATTAAATCAGTTAATGTATTGTATTGTCATTGATTTCAACTTGATATAATTTGATTGGTTATATACATAGTGTCAAAGACTTCAGAGAACTAGAGAGATAAAGGTTATGCTATCAGTAATGCATACAATTTATGTATGCACTAAGTGACTACAAACACCGATGGGTGGTGCACCCTGACGGATAGAGAACCCCGAGAGAAAAGTCACAGTGATGCCAAGCATGAAACCTAAGCAAGCATTACCGACAAGAAGAATCACAACCATTACCGAGGAGCATAACTTCATAGTGTTACCCAGTGGAAAGACAACCGCGATAGACATACAACCCCGATGGAAATACAACCCCAACAAAGATGCTCAAGGAGAACTGAAGTGTTTACCGAAGATAAAAAAAGAGTTAAAACATCGAAAAGAACTAAAGTTCAGAAATGACAAAAGACTTAGTTGGAAAGAGATAAAGAAGGAGTTAACTGGTTGTTAATATTGTTTTCATCGACAAGTTAAAGCCAGAGATAAGCAAAATATTTAAAGCTATTTTATTCCAGTTGTCTAAGAGAAATCTACGAGATAAAACTGAAGTATAGTTTTAAAGAAAGACTGGCTAGAATTGCAGATCATGCCAAGAACAATAAAGTCAAGAACTGAGAAACGATAAAATCATGTCTATAAATATACAAGCTAATTCATTATGAATTAGGGGTGAATAGAGAAAGAAGATGCTGAAGAGAAACTGATGAAGAAAGACTTCAATCAGACCTGATCAATCAAGCTAAAGAACATAGCTAATTCCATAGACACTGAGAAACAGAGAAGCATAGCATCACAAGGAAGAAAGAAGTGGAGAAAAGGTATTGAAAAGATACATTGATCAAAAAGTTATTATGAGCTTACAATGGATCTGAAAATCTGCAAACTATAGTTGTATATGTGAACAGATCATTTACTATTTCAATTTAACCATTGGATCATAAGGTCTCTTAACCGAGTAGGACTTAAAAATCCTTTATATATTGAGATACATCCTAAGGAGTATCAAAAGGTTTGGTCATGAATATAGCATACAGCTACTAGATATCAAGTGACAAACTACACTGGGTTTGGTCATGAAGATAGCATAGAGATGCCAGATATCAAGTGACAAACTATTCTATTTAAATCCTATAACAAGCTCACACCTAACGGTGTTTTTGTAACCTTTAACAGGGTTGTCTCTTCATCGAGCTCACTTCAGAAGAGTGAAAATTTTGGGTTACCGATCTGTAGACGGGGTTTTGCTGACCGGGTCTGCCAAAAGTCATAAGTTGTCACCGGGTTCCGGGGAAATTGGCCAACTCCGCCTGCAAAGGTTGTCCAGGGGAAATAAATCCTCCGGGCCTTCAAGCACCTGGGTGTCGGGTCACGACGATGCGGGGCTCGGTTGGGAGAGGTGACTGTTTTCAAGGGGGATAGTTGGTTACTTCAACTCATTCTTCCAGAGATTCAGTACAGTAAGGGTTTCCCAGAGCATTCTATACTTAGCAAATAAAATGAAAAAGATCCTGCAGGGTTAGAAACGTTTATCTAACTATAGTCATGCTGAAATGTTTGGAACATCAACAATACTCTGAAAGACTACACTAAATACCAAAGAAATACACAACCATCAGTTAGCATTTTATCAGTAGCAAAAATAAAGAGGTCGTTAATCTACTTTAACATATCAGAGTGAAGGACATACAGAACATTAAAACATGAAATGCCATTAACTTAGAAGTAGGGACGCTAACAACATCATTGCCAGGAATCCTTCCTTCTTCATTAATATTTAGTCCAGCAGGCACTGGTGCGTGATACAATGGTTGCTCCAGGAAAGCATCTAACTATCAAGAACAGAACAATGGAGCATTGAGCTCTACAACTTAAACTCAGGAATTACTTTGGCTATTTCTTATGGACAACAAAATCATCAATTTCGCTGAACCTTGGAAATGGGCCGATCTGCCTATTTATACAACTCTCTAACCCTAACCCTATTTTACTGTGCTTCAAATAAAATACAATATCTGGGGGCCGGTACTACCTGCACCACCCTACAAAAGACCTGGAGACGGAATAGGTCTGCCATGTCAGAAGAAGAAGACAAGAATATACGTTAGAAGAATCAGTCTCGAGAAGAGAGCCGGAGAAGAGAAAGTAGAAAGTAGGTCCCCTGGGGACCGAGGCTACATGCCTCATAAATGGGAGATGCGGCACCCTGTCTTCAATGTGCCAGATGTACCCTTGAGCGGCACCTTGAGAAGACCACCCTATCAGAGGACCAATCGCCAAACTGACACCCCTTGATGTGGCCAACTACCTTCTAACAGTCTTTATTAACCACCTCTGAAAATGACCGATCGGCCTCAGGGACCGGGACACGGATCACTTCAAAGAATACAAAATTTTGGATCTGGGACTCTGGGATCTGGAAACTTACGTCCCCCAAAACAATAAAGAATACTTAATGCTCAAGTTTCCCCAGTTCCCGGAGAACGCTCAAGGCTGCTTATTATCATTGAAGGCCTGAAGGAGGTGGAAAATGCCATCTTCATCTACTTTCTTCAGGCTGGCCCTTCTGTGCCTGGCTACATCAACTAGTTCCCCCAGGTCCGGAACATTATTTCTGAACTCATCTGCCATCCTCGCGACATCATGGCCTTTTAGCACCATTTCAGTCAGCTTTTCCATTTGGGCCCCATCTATCCCCTCCGGGGATTGATACCGAGATGCCATCATTTCATCAAAATTCCCCAAAAGTGACTCTTCGGGGATATAAGTATCTGTACTAAGGGGATCAACCCCAGAAGCTTTTATTACAAATGAATTATACAAACTGGAAGAATACTTCACTGTGTTTACCTTTTCCTGTAAGGACTCTACTAGTTGCTTGGTTACCTCCAATGTGAGGTCCAGTCTGGAGTGCTGAGCCCTTACGAAATCAAATGATTCCTCACCCAGAATTCCAGATTCAGAAATTATATCTTCCCCCAGGGTGAGGAGCTCTTCAAGCTCTGCCTTCCACGCCTGGTAATTCTCGGTGTCACTCTCCCATTGCTCAATTAGCACTTCTGCCTGGTGAATAACCTGCTGGGCTGTATATAGATCAAGGAGAGTGGACACCAGGAAACGTCAGGTGTTTCCTATCTGCAGAGCAACCCATTCTTCTACTGCTTGGGCCTTCTTTTTCATTACTCGTAGGGAGTCCATGTCGCTCTGCGGTAATTCTTCTGATGTGGAGGTCTCTAGAGGGGCGGCATTGAGGGGTTAGGCCAACTCGGTAAGCAACCCCATAAGGTTTGCATTCTTCTCTTTCTTGGCTTTGAGCCTCTGGGCCTCCTTTTCATATCAGGCTTCGACTGCCCTTGCTACCTCCTTAAGCAAGTCTACTTTGCCTTGCTTTCCTCTTTTACCCAGGGATACCTCTGCAACATTGTAGTCTGCGGGGTCAGCGGTTGCTTCATCGGCGTCTAGGGGAGGTGTTGCTATGATGGAAACTGTCTCTCCGCCCGGCCCAGTTCACAGAGTATGAACAGTCTGGGCCTTCTTTGCTTTTGGTGGGGCCTGAGCTAGGGCCATCATTTCGGCCAGGGAGAGAGGGATCACCAGAGTAGATTGGGCTTTTCTTTTCCTATTTTCCACCAGCCATGGAGGTGGGAGAGGTGGCCTTCCTACCAGATCTTTTTCTTCAGATTCTCTCCCAGTGTCCGGTGGCGGCTGCTCCTTTTCATCATATACCTCATCTGTTCCTCTCCCAGCCAGAACCTCTTTTGCAGCAATGTTATTTTCAATTTCTATCTCCTCAGCCTGGTCCTGGATGTCAATCGATGGGTCTAGACCCTAGTCAGCTTCCTTGGGAGTTTCCTCTTCATGCTACTCTTCTTCTTCTTCCTCATCTATTGGCAGTAGGGGAGGTATCAGGCCGAGATTCAAAGTTTGGGCTGCTGTGATTACCTGCCCAAAGGTTTCTCCCGGGAGTGGCCCTTGGAACATGGTGGCTGGGGTTACGGTTGATCCTGAAGGTCCAGGTCTGGGTTCCCTAGTGGATGCCATCTATTCACTTGGTGATTGTTGGTCCAGTCCCGGACCTTGTACTGCTTGAGCCCCAGAAACAATCTCCGGTTCTGGCCTCTTTTCTTCTGTCTGCTGCTCTTCTTGTTCTGCAGCTTTTTGTTCCAGGTCTTCTAGATCCACAGCCTCTTTCTCTTACTGTGGGACTTCTATCCCTGCTTGTGTGTCATCCCCCTACAAATTCCTAAATTCATCAGTTACAAATAAGTCAAATTCCTCTTCCAGAGGGGGACTGGCTGGGACCCCTGCCTATTCTTCTTTCTCTGGTTCCGGGGAACTAGAAGAAAGGATCTCTACTTCTTTTGGGAGGGATGCCTTCGGTGTTGGCTCTGCCTTAGGCTGTTGGATATGCTTTCTCTTCCTCCGGGTGATTAAAGGCGGCCCCACATCAGCAATTTCCACCGCTTCCAGGGGATCCACCTCAGTTTCCTTCACCATCAAGGCTGCCAGCGACAGGGACGAAGGGGGACGAATCAGTCCAGCCATGAGTGGGGGCATAGCCAGCCTCATTATTAACTGCTCCCTCATTTTCCGAAAGGCTGCCACAGACTACTCAATTTGTTCTTATATGGGGACTTGCTGCGCGGGGGGGTTGTATCTATCCCCTTTCCTTTGTCTGCACCTTGTGCAGAAGTCCCGGCCCCCGGAGTCAATCTTGGTACCGGCTGCGGTGCTAGTTTTGGTACCGGTCACGGAGTTTGGCACATACTCCCGGGGCACACCCTCTTGAAATAGGCGTGACTTCGCTCGACCACCTCCCGAGTGAAGTCCTCAATCGTGGGTCCCTCCTGGGTGGCCCAATTCATTGCCGGCAGTGGAATTTTGTCAATCCCCTTTTCTTTGTACTGGGGATCTGCGGTGGGGGCGGTGTCTGAGAAACCTGTCGGGAACCTCCAGAGCTTTAGTTCCTGCATCATTACAGCCGTCATTCTATCATAGTGCCGGCTGCACACATCCACATCATCTTGGTAATCGTCCCTGAATTCTACCATGTGTACGTGGTGGGGCTCTGAAGCCCGGGGTAGTGCCGTTGCAATTCTGCCATGCGGATCAAAATTTCTCTGCGCCAAATAAAATTCCTACAAGTTATAACATTTTAACTCATTGTCTGCCTCCTTCGTGGTGGCCAGACTGCAGGTGTAGTTCCCACAGGAGATTAGGAATGAGATGTTGGGGACCTTCTTGTGGGCCAAGAAGGTATGCAGTTCCATGATTTGCCGGCAATATTCCAGCAGCATGATCTTGTCCCCACAATGCTTGGGCAACAAGTAGGGTTTCCCGGAGAAGTTGACAACCCTAATGTATGTATACTACTAGAATTGGATATAGTAGTGCCCATAACTACTAACCAATTTCATTTCTGCAGTGGATAAGCGGTACCCAGCATCCCGGGTGGGCATGAGCAGATGGTAGTAAACGAAGGAATTGTTTACCCGGCAGTAATTGGGGAAGCTGGCCTCCCATTGAATATGTGGGAAATGGTCCCACGGTGCTTTTTGTCCTGGGCCAATCCCGAGAACGCCATCTATAAGCAGGCCATTAGAGTGGGGCCTCTGTTGGGCCAAAGCCCAGAAAACATAGGAAGTCATGTAGAACTTCTTCTTCTCATTCAACTGCTGGAACTGGGAGTCAACATGATTGGAGATTATTGTCGCCCAGTCGAAGAATTATCCCTTAGTGGAGATACCCAGGAGGAAATAGTACATCCATTTTGCGAATTCCTGGGCAGAGGATTTCCCGAAGAGCCGGGCTAGTGCTATCATCCCCATCTGGATGCTCTCCTTGAATTCAAAGTGGGGGATATCTATCTTCATTCTCTTTGGGTCCCTCTTTGAGACCTTGAGCTAGTTGGTGTTCATGTACACCTGGGTAACATCCTCCAGTTGATTAAATTTTTTCAAGGCCTCAGTCCTTGTAACCACCGTGGCCCTGTCAAATTGTGGAATACCCAGGCTTGCTTGGAAAGTGACTGGGTTGAGGGACACCAGTGGAGTGGGGTATCCCGTGGGTTCTGTAGCTACAAGCATAACAGCCCAGACAGAAGAGTTATAGTTGGCAGCCAGGGTTAGAACAAGCTCTGGAGACTACATAGAGCATGTGAAGCAAGCTGCCTGGAGGATTTTGGAACCTCCGATGTTGACTGCGAGTTTGTCTCCAGCCTGTCGCTGGATGTGCATTATCTTTACTAGGGCCTGCATTTCTGCCCAAGTCCCGACACTGGTGTCGGTCATCAGTTTTACCTTGGACTCAATATTTGAGCCCACAATCTCATTATCTTGTACAAACTTCATGGTGAGGGGCAGCTTTGCCAGGGCCTTCTCCATTTTTGACTTTGCGACTGCCCTGGTCTCGGTTGTGGTTGGTAATTCTGGATTTTTGGGAGGAGATGATGCGGACACTTCAGACATGTTTGGAAGATGAAGTCCGGACCTGCAAGACAAAGCGACCGTCAGAACATATTTATTAAAATAAAACAGTTACTCTAGGGTCCAAAGATCTTACCACCGCGCCATTTGCTTTTCCTGAAAAGTTAGTCTTACACAAAGGTATCTGAAAAGAAAAACACATCATGAACTTTAAGGATCTTTATTACACGTCTGGGTCCAGGGATTTTATCACACTTGGTAAGGACAATGGATGTGTGGTGGTAAAAAGGCCCGAAGCCTAGAGAAATGACCGTTAACAAGGAAGAATGTGAAGGTAAGTCCATGTGGGTGCCACATGCGTTGGCATTAAATGGATGTGATGGCGATGATGGTGGAGACAACTGTTCGAATGCACAAAAAGGGAAAGCCACTTGGCTAGAAGTAATTGTGTGCATGGGAAATAAATGAGGCTCTGATAGCCTTGATGGAGGAGAGAGAAAACTGCCTGTTTGAAACCGGTCGAGAGCTGAGTTTCAAACAGGTGGTTTTCTGCCTCGAAGCAAGCTTGGAAGTGAAAGAAAACCAGAAGCAAGGGTGACTCGACCAGCCTGTCGAGCCACCTGGAAGGATACACATAGAGCCGAAGGATATATACATGGAAAGGAGGAGATATACAAGGGTTATCTACAGATATGCACATATATACATGAATATACACACGGGATGACTCCCGTGGGAAAACCAGACAAGGAAGAAACAAATATATACAACCATTTAGACTATCTACGCAATTTACAGACTTTACAGACAAACAACCTTTGCACAGAAGGCAGACAACGTTCTGGCAAAGCTGACCCACCAACGGGTGGCAAGACCCAAAAGCAAAAGAATAAACACAATAGAGAAACAAAGAAAAAATGAAAAAAAAACCAGGCAAACCCAAGGAAAAACTAGAAAAGGGAAGCAAAACAGAGAGGAGGAAAGGCGAAACACCAACTTGAAAATGCAGAAGGCAGAGGAAAGGAGGGATTACCGAAAGAACTCTACAACAACTCGAGTCGTTAGGCTGCCAAGATCACCACCACGAAGCACTTGCGTATGTCTGAGAACAACAGAAGGTGTTAAGCTTTGATTATCACAAATTCTCTGTAAATGCTCTACTAATCGCTTTGAAAACGCTCTATTTTTCTCTAAGTGCTAGAAGGTTTTAATCACGGTAAGTGTGAAAATGACAGGTAAGTCTATTTATATCCGCGGTAAAAAGTAATCCTCCTCCCTCCGGAGATTTCAGGCTAGGTGAAACCTCTGGGCTCCGGGCCCGGGGATTCCTTACGATGATATTCTTAAGAACATCATAGTAAAGAATCCTGGAGTCCAGAATCTGGCTTCCCAACAAAGGACAACCTTCGGGACCGAAATCCCGAAGGAGAAAACCAAACCAAGAAAACAACACACACCAGGGAAGAAAACTCTGGAGAAAGAAAGCAAAAGGAAAAAGACAAGGCAAAGCCGCAGCAAAAAGAAAAACAAAAGAAAAAAAAAGGGGGACCCAACATTTTGCACACAAAATGTAGGGACAGGGATGCAGGGCATAACATGGTCCCAAGTGGTTTTTCCCTTAACAGGGTTTCCATATTAAAAATCCATGTGTCAATGTGTTTATGAGTCATTACTTTAGTGTTTTGCATTACACATAACTAATCTGATTGATCGGTATACACTAAGTAATTTAATATATTTTGGTAAATGAAAGACTACTAATCGGTAAACAATAAGAATAAGGTTTAAGGTTTAACAGTGAACTCTGAGCAGTATTTATTTGTTGAGATTATTTCAAGGCATGCATCTTGTAGGACTGAAGATAAATAGAGGCTTATATTGTGGTAATAAGTTTTTGGGTTAATTTATTGGAATATTTTTTAGGCCACTAATTCACCCCCCCTCTAAGTTATTCTTCCATCTAGGTACTTTAAAATTATTATTATATATATTTTAATTGTAATTTACTTATTCATAACAAGTTTTGGATTGATGATCACATGATATTTTTGTAGGGAACGATTCTCTTTATAAAGTGCTTCATGACTTGACATTAAAGATATTTAGGCCCACCATACGTACAAGGTGGAACATCATAAGTGAACTAACCCTATTACACTATTTTTATTTAGTATCATTAATTAGTACAATATTTTTCCTTTCATTCCATTTCTTTTACTATATTCATAGTACGCAACTTTAGTTAATTTTTCTATCTAACAATTTTGTGTTTTTTCTTAAAAGGTGGAACTTACAAGAAAAAAAATTAAAAGAAAATCTCATAAAATATGTAGAGCATGAGTTTGGTAATAAAATTTTTTAGGAGAAGAAAATTTTAGAAAAATCTGCCAAACATCTTAAGACTATGAGGGACTCATATAGAAGGAGTCTCGTCCACAACCCAAAGTATGAGTGTCTTCCATTTATTTCAGTGAGGCATTAGAATAAATTCATTTTGGATGCAAAGGAGAAAGGGGATACTCAAAGAGGAATTGAACCATCAAATGAGAAAAGAAGGTATGTGATACTATTAACTACTAGTAGAATGTAATTATGTACTAATAAGTGTTCTTTATATCTATATAATCTAACATATTTCAAACTCTTTATAGGTTGTAGGACACATCAAAGGCTACAAAGGCAAGACTACAAAAGATTGGCCAGCACAAACTTGGCTCTAATGGTTATTTGAAAATTCAAGCACGAATTGTAAGTAGCAGTAAAGGAAATTCCGGATCTAAATTTTTATAAATTGCAAATAATTTTGTTTAATAAAAAAATGCAGGGCTCAAAATTTAATTTAGAGGCCACCAAAGTGATGTAAAAAAAAAAATCTTTCTCTCCAACCTTGCCTTATCCTAGGGTCTTCTCTAGGCCACTTCTCTAGCCTATTAGGGTCCTTCACAAAACCTAACTCACAAGGATCCCATTCTCAATTCTCCACCTCTTCAATTTGTCTACACCAACAATGAAATCAACTCAATCATTGACATTCTCCATGGATGTCTTCTTGCATCCTCCACACCAAATGATCACACATTACCAAAAATAGTCACCAAGGGAGAGGAAGGTTTATTTCTAGGGCATTGGATTCATGAAAATTCTTATCAACATAAAAATGTAATGAAATCCTTATCGATTTTGAGAATTTACTTCAATTTGAACAAAACAGGACTACAAGGAATTAGGCCTTCAAACACACCTTTTGGCACATAACTTCAGAATTTTCTCAACAAGGTGGAAAAAAATTTGCATTTCCTGGTACCCTTTTTGAAAAATTCTTGGATTTATTTGGTCTCACCTCCCCAACATGTCCGTACAGTGGGTTTCTATATTGAGGCCTAAAAACAAGGATTTCCCAAAATACTAACAGCATCCACAAGGGTTTGTTCTTTCACCCCGTAAAAATCCTCACCAAAACTTCCCCTTGGGAATGGGGCTTCTTCACACTCATATACTCCTCTCCACATGCTTAGATTGAAGCAAACAATGCCTTCAATCCCTCTAAATGCTTTTGCAATTTTCTATGATCCCTAACCATGCTCCTCTGGCTGGCCTAGGGCATCACTGCAAAAATAACAAGATTGCTTTCTAGGGCCCAAGATTTTGAAAAATTAATATAAAATGAGTCATCTCATAAATCCCAAGGAAGTGTAGAGATGCCATGGTGGGAAAATGAGTTATGACCCCATAAACAAAAACTGTCTGGATCATGCCAGCGACAGTGCTAAAACCAAAACAATTTACAAAATGTAATGAAATAAAACCAAAAAACTATCTACACACATAGAGAATAAATTATTTACATATAATATCTCATGCATGAGTTACAGTGTAGAGATAAATCCATTAAATGTCAAAATGAATGAAAAATGCACTAGCTATGGTAAAATTGTTCAGAAAATTTGCTTGTTCATTAACCAAATTGTTCCAAACTTTTTCCAACCCTTCACATGGGTTGAGAGAGGCCTTATATAGTTGATCATCCCACACACCTGTGTGTGTGTATTTGGGTACCTGTCAGATCAACACAAACACTTCAATAGATCGTTATATTAGCAACATGGGGTTAGTGAAAAACATGAAAAACATAGGAAACCCACTAAAATCGATCTATTGCCTTCTAACTTAGGAGGAGTGTGACCAACAACATATCAGCCCTCAGAATATGTTATTGAATCAGTGACCAATACAACCTAGCATGAAGGATTTGAATTGAAACAAGATAAATGATGAAATAAGCATGCATTTAAACTATAAAAGATGAAATAGCACTAACAAATAGTATATAATGAAATAACATGTAATCCTAGCATGAAAATGGCAGCATAACAATGCAATTCTAATCTTGAGTGAAGGCTTATTTGCTCTCAAAACAGGCTTCTATTTATAGAAGAATGGGAGAGAGAGGGGGGGTACAAGGTTCA
>MU225866.1:825822-855836 GCA_018584345.1 Thuja plicata | reverse complement strand
CTTTTAGCATTAAGGTCCTAAACTATCACTGACACACATGAAGATATAAAGGAACATATTTATGTAAATATTATTATTTCCCCTATTAAAATATGAAGTTATGGTGAGTTGTAAGAGGTTCGGTTTAGGCAACCATCTCAAGAAGGATCATTCTCGCATATAGCTCTTCCTAATTTCTAGTGAGCATAGTCAGGACTTGACAGGGTTGGAGGGGCATTACACTGAGAATCAAGAAAATGCTCACAATGATGAACCAAGCAATGAAGAGAAAAAAAAAGGTCAAAATGATGATCAGAATGATGAACAAAGATCTAAACCTGTACTTTCTAAATATTTTAGAAGACACCATCCACAAGACCAAATCATTGGAGACAAAAGAGTTGGAATGAGAACAAGAAGTAAGTCTCTTAACACTAGATGTTTGATTTGTGATTTTGAGCCTAAATCTGTTAATACTACACTTGAGAATAAAGAATAGGTTAGTGCAATGAATGAAGAGATTGAACAGATTGAGAAGAATAAAACATGGACATTAGTACCTAGACCGAGTGACAAAAATTTCATTGGTACCAAATGGATATTCAAAAAAAAACTCAATGAGAATGGCGAAGTCACAAGAAACAAAGAAAGACTAGTATGCAAAGGGTATGCACAAGAAGAAGGTATTGTCTATGGAGAAACCTTTGGACCCATTGCTAGACTAGGAGTAAGAATTATAATTTCTTATGCTACTTTTAAAGGTTTCAAAATATACCAAATGGATGTTAAATCTGCATTTCTAAATGGAATACTAGAAGAAAAGGTATACATTGAACAACCTTAAGGGTTTGTTGATCCTAATAAGAGAAACATGGTTTGTAGACTACACAGAGCCTTGTATGGATTGAAACAAGCACCAAGAGCATGGTATGAAAGACTTCACTCTTATCTCATTAGATTAGATTTGCTAGAACAAGTGATAATAATAATCTATATTTGAAAGGAGATACTGATGATAAGATTTTGATTGCTGAGATATTTGTTGATGATATCATATTGGAGGTAATAATATGCTATAAAAGTCATTTGTTGATGATATGAGCAAAGAATTTGAAATGTCAATGTTTGGAGAGATCAAATCTTTTCTTGGTTTACATATTATACAACAGGATGAAGGCATCTACATCACACAATCCAAATACATCAAAGAAGTTCTAAAGATAGTCAAGATGGAGGACTCCAAACCAGCTGGAACACCTATGAAAACCAGATGCAAATTGACAAAGGAAGACAATACAACTAAGGTAAATTAGACCTTATACAAATCTATGATTGGAAAACTATTGTATGTTGTACACACTAGACCTGATATAGCACATGCAATTGGTATAGTTTCAAGATTCTCTGCTAATTCTAAGGAATCACACATGACTATTTTCAATAGAATTCTGAGATATCTAAATAATACCGAAGACTATGGTTTGTGGTATAATAAAGAAGGAAAATTTGAGCTACAAGTTTATACCAATGTAGATTGGGCTGGAAACATAGATGATAGAAAGAGCACTGCAGGAGGAGCATTCTTTATGGGTAACAAACTTATCACATTGATAAGTAAAAAGTAAGGATGTATATACAATCAATTGCAGAAGCAGAATATGTGGCTGCTACTGCAAATTGCTCTAAAATTGCATGGATCAAGCAATTAATGAAAGGTATGAATGAGGAAATTCTTGAACCAGTAATTATCTATTTTGATAATACAAGTGCTATCAACATTTCAAAGAGCCCTATGATGCATGCTAAAACAAAACACATAGCTATCAAGTATCATTACTTGAGGGAACAAGTACAAAAGAAAGAGGTAATACTGGAATATGTACAATCCAAAGAACAACTAGAATACATATTCACAAAACCATTACCAAAAGATATATTTGAGTACCTGAGGAATACACTAGGGGTTTGACCCTTGTCTACTAGTCACTAAGATGAATTAGAGGTTGCATCAACCTACACATTATCAAAAGATCAATCATGTTGATGCAAGATGAGATATGGACTGCAATGAAATATCAGTACAAGAAGGTACTTATCTGAAGCACACACCACAAATATTGTTGGCTACTACAGAGTTGTTAGAGTAATATAGTGATTCCACTTATTAATTAAATCATATTGATTTAATTATTAAGTCACTTATTATCTCTCTTTTACTTAAGCTAAAATTTAGGCATATAATAATTAATTATTTTATTAATTATTATTATGCAACCTAGATTTTCCCTTTAGGGTTTCCCGTTTAGGGTTTCAGTATCCTTTTATAAGGTTTCCCTCTTTGTAAATTATTCTATTTGATGGTTATTAATTAATTGAGGATGTCATTGCATTAAGAAGTTTTTCTACATTGTTTGCACAATATGTTTCCTCTTCCATCGATCTGTGATTTTTGGCCTCCATAGCTTTTTTTCTTCTGTCTTTCTGTGATAGGTTTGCATGCAGGTGATTCTTGGGAGCTGTGGGTTGATAATTTTCATTAACTACAATATGGTATCAGAGCTCCAGATCTTCATGCCCCTGTTCTCTTCATGAGAGATTTGGCCTTGTTCTTTAAATTTGTGTTTTTGAGAGGTTTTTGTCTCAGATTTTAGTGGTTTTTGGGAGGAATTTTTTTAGATTAGTTTGAGCAAAAATTGACATCTGGGTTGTGTCCGAAATACCCCCCAAACCTCTATTTTCATATAAGGCATGTCCAATTTGGACATAGTTGAAATTTGGGCCCTCTTTTTTGCTTGCATGACCTTGGCATGATTTTTGAGGCAAAAATCCACCTTGGTTTCCATGCCACTAATATCAGCAGCCACAGGCGCCAAGAGTTTTTAATAGATATAAAAAAAAAAAAAATTTGTGTTTTTTTTATATTAAAAAAAGCATGTGTTTTTTTATTATTTATTTCATTAAAAAAAAATATTTTTTTCTTCTTTTTTGGTGGGAAATCTGGAGGTAGTATTTTTTTTGGAGGAATCGCTAGTTTAGCAGGGCTCCGCCATTTTTGCCTGAGGTTTCATGAGGTTCACTTCTATTTTGACCTCTCGGTGGTTTTTTGCTCATAACTGGAGCAAACGGAGGCCGATTTTTGACTTCCTTATATAGCCAGAAAGCTCTTTCCAAGATGGACGCATTTTTGGAGGATAGATTTTTTGATTTTTCAATCTTGCAAGTTTTTTCCCCTGTCAAAGTTAGGGTTCTATTTTGCACTCCCAGAGCCATATCTTTCTCATCTGGACTCCTTTTTTTGACTTCCACATGGGGTTGGAAAGCTTCTTATGTTCTCTTTCTTATTCTATGGGTCTCACACCTAGATTTTGGTCCATGTATCTATGCATTCAGTTTTTTTCTTTATGGCATCCTGGTAGATATCTTGGATGTTTCAGGTCCTGAGATCATTTCCTTCTCTAAACATTGTATACACCTTTTTCTATAGCTTTCTTTTGTAAACACACTGAAATAAAGTGCCCGCGGTTGCATATCTGGGATCTTGTACACCTTGTGCTTGTCTGTACTCGCACTCAGTTATAAAGTGTCATGGGGGGGTTATGATGTTTTTCCTTTTGTGCTCATCCACCTTTGTCAAGTGAGTGTCCCTTCCACGACATTAGCCTCATAATGTGTGTCTAGAAGATCATTTCTTCTACTTCGACACCGCCCTTTATCCTATTCTTGTACCTTCTTCTGCACTATTGGTGTTCCTAATTCTTCTTCTTGCAGTTGTTTTTGGCATTGCATTTCAGTGTTCCTATCAGACCTCTCCATGTTCAGCATTATGGGGGGTATCTCCTGTTGCTTCTAATGCTTCCTTGGTTCAATGGAGTGATCTATGTATTTGTTCCTATGTACTAGGCGGATGTAGTGGTTGGTACCTATGCATTTTGGTGAGATGGATCATTTACCATATGGACACCCTTCTTTCATTCATGTTTTGGAGGCATGCTTCCATCTTTGATTGATCAAATCTTCAGGATTTGTTTATAGTCTTCTCTACCTAATCATGTTCTATTACAATGGAGGTTACAACAATCATTTTTTGATAGTGTTTGCAGCTTTATGCTTTAGAGGTGTTCTACATGTTCTTTCTTTGCTCCTATTTTCTGGGACATTCTCTAGTTTGGAGACTTATTTTGTCCTTCACTAGGCTTCATCTCTTTTTGGAGAGGGTTTTTCCCACTGGGTTTTCTCCTTTTCTCCTCTTTACAGAAATTTTTTTGTATTGGGTACCTCATTAGGCCTTGTTGTCGGGACCTATTTTTCCTTCTTTCAATAGCTATTTCTAGGTTTTTAGCTTCTCCCTAAGTTTATCTTAAGGGGGGGTGTTAGGGTAATAAAGTGATTCCACTTATTAATTAAATCATATTGATTTAATTATTAAGTCACTTATTATCTCTCTTTTACTTAAGCTAAAATTTAGGCATATAATAATTAATTCTTTTATTAATTATTATTATGTAACCTAGATTTTCCCTTTAGGGTTTCCCGTTTAGGGTTTTGGTATCCTTTTATAAGGATTCCCTCTTTGTAAATTATTATATTTGATGGTTATTAATTAATTGAGGATGTCATTGCATTAAGAAGTTTTCCTACATTGTTTGCACAATATGTTTCCTCTTCCATCGATCTATGATTTTTGGCCTCCATAGATTTTTTGCTTCTCTCTTTCTGTGACAGGTTTGCATGCAGGTGATTCTTAGGAGCTGTGGGTTGATATTTTTCATAAACTCCAATATTATTGCAGATGGTGAAAGGAGATTCAATGATATATATTTTTTGGCATTATTGTCAAAGGGAGAGAAATATTCAATGAGATATCTATCATGATCATACAAAGGGAGAGAGATTAAATGAAATATCCATCAGGGAGAAGAACATCAGTCAAAGGAAAATAGAATATTAGAGAAATAAGTTTCTACAAAGGGAGATAAAGATCCAAGAAAGATTCAAAGAAACAACCATCCATCTAAGGGAGAGAATTGGAGAAAAGTTAACACTGCATATCTATCCAGAAAAGGGAGAATAAATTCTACAACAAAGGGATAGATAGAAGCAGAAGAAAAGATTGATACACCTATCCATTAAAGGGAATGAAGAAAGGGAAAGCACTTAGCAAGAACCAAATCTAAGCTAGCAGAGCTTACCAAGATTCAGATATTTGAATTAGTTATAGAAAAAAAAATTTGTATGATATGGCATATTTCATATTGTGTTTCCATCAATGCCAAAGGGAGAGATTGATCAACTATAACTGATTAAATATTTGAAGATGATAATTTGATGATCACCAAGATACAAAAGTGAATGCAAGACATTAAATTAGTTAATGGATTGTATTGTCATTGATGTCAACTTGATATGTTTTGATTGGTCATACACATATCGTCATAAAATTAAAAGAGTTGAAGGCACAAATTTAATGTGGTCAGTAAAGGATAAAAGTTCAGTATACACCAATTGACAGTAAACACTGATAGACATCGCACACTGATAGACAAAGAACATCGATAAGTTCACAGTAGATACTGAGCACCATAGTAACCGAGCAAGAGCTATTTACTGAGCATAACTAAAGTGGTCACCCAGCTAACTGAATTTGTTACCGAGCGTAACTGAAATCAATGACCGAGCTAAATGAATTTGATCTCCGATTAGAACTGAAGATAAAGAGAGACAAAAATACTTAGCTGGTAGGAGCTATATTTAGATTAACTGGTTGATTTCTTTATTTTCATCAATAAGTTAAACTAAAGAAAGGCAAGATATTTAAAGCACATTTTATTCATAGATAATAAGGAGAGATTTGTGGAATAAAACTGAAGGAGAGCTTTATGAATTAAAGAAATAATGGCAAGTTGTACAAATCAAGAAGTGATCTACAACAAAAACAAGGAAGATTGAAGTAGCTAAATCATGTCTATATAAAGAGACAAGTAATTCATTAAAAAAAAAGAGGAATGCTGAATATAATTTGGATGAAGATAGAAGTATTCATGTAGATCTGATCATACAGGCTGAAGAATAGAGGCAAATAATTCTGTAGACACCGAGCAACAGTGGATAGATAATTCACCGAGCAGAAAAGAAGAAAGAAGGGGAGAAAAGGAATTGAAGAGAACATTAATCAGAGAGGTAATATTGGACTAACAATAGATCTGAAAATATGTAATTTAAAGTTGTATTATTGAATAGATCATTTACTATTTCAGTTTAACCATTGATTCAAAAAATCTCTTAACCAAGTGGGATTTAACCATCCTTATTGTATTGAGATACTCAAGAGTATCAAAAGGTTTTCTTGTTGATAGCATAGTGAAAGCTAGGTCAAAAGAAAAACTATTAGTTTTGAATCCTCTAACAAGGTCACACTTAATAGTGTGTTTATAACCTTTAACATGGTTGGCTCTTCACTGAGCTCACTTTAGAAGAGTGAAAATTTTAGGTTACTGGTCCCAAGTGGTTTTGCCCTTAACAGGGTTTCCACGTTAAAAATCCATGTGTCAAATGTGTATTTATTTCATTGCATTGATAGTTTACTTTACACATTACTAAAACTGGATTGGTCGGTAAACACTAAGTAAATGTTGCTACTCGATAAAGGCTAGAAAGATAAATAGTTTATCTTATCGAGCAGTATATATATGCTATAATTACATAAGGCATAGATCTTGATGGATTGAAAGATAACTAGAGGATATTATATTTGTGATATAAGTTTTGGTTGGATTATTGAAATTATTTTTAAGGCCATTGATTCACCCCCCCCTCTCAGTTATTCTAACAATATTTTGGTAGTTGAATTGTTAGTCAATTTGTGTAGTGAGGTTAGTATAATTGCACTTTTACAACTTGTCAAGTTGGGGTTTAATAGATATTGATATTGGTAGTTCAATGCATATGTTATGAAGGCATGATATGATTAAATTATATACATGGTATACTAATATGGTAGATTTTAAGGTAAGTGGTCATAGATTTAGGTAGTATGTATCTCCTCTCATACAATTATAAATCTTGTAGGTTTGGGATCATGGATATTACCTTAATATCTTACAATAATTGGTTCTCCATCATTGTTATGAACCGTTGGGTAGTTAACCTTATGAGGAAGTCTACGTATAACTTATTTGTAGGTAGAATCTAATTAGGATCTCATCCTTGTTCACCTAAGTGGGTGGCAGCTGATGGAGACATTGTCTGGGGACTCTACCCTAGAAAGGGGTTGCGTAACCACTTCTACCATCCTTTAAAAGACTGGTTTTAAAGTTAAACCCAAACTATGATGTCTCTGTGAGTTACGTAGGCAAGGCCATCTATGATGACACCCCAAGGCATTAGGTATGGCTCTTAGGTCTTGTACTTTTGATTTCTTCCTTGATCTTACCACCCCTTATCAATATTTTACATAGTTTGCATCTCTTTACGAAACTAGTTTTAAATACCTTATGATTGATTTATCTAATTTATTGATGTAGCTTATCTTATGATCTTGTATGTAATCAACTATGAATTTTATATCATACATCTAGTTGTGTAGCCATATATATAGGTGCAGGAAATAGAGAGGCAAGGATAATATGATACATAGGGAAGAAAGAGAAATTTAGGTATGCAGTTGTAAGTCATGTTGGTTATTTGAACATCGTAATAAGCTTTATTGTTCTAAGTAGATTTATTATCATTTTATATTGTAGTCAAATGATATAACAAATCAGTTCACACTATGTATTAATGTAGTATGTCATTGTTTAGAAAGAAAACAAATATTGCAAATTAGATATGTTCAGAGTAGAATAAATAGTTTGTTTAATGTCCAATTTAGTGTTTTGAATTTTGGGCATTACATATAGCTCTCCCATTTATTTTTCAAAAGTTATAATACTTCATACAGTAGATGTTTTCCAGCACTCATGTGTTATGGTATTTAATGAACATGTACGTATCATAAGTATAGTTTTTACAATTTTGTTTCTCTGCTATACACAATTCATTTTATTCAAATTATTTCTTATGATAGTGTGTGTTTTCAAAACATGTCCTTTGCATGCAGACAAGGTGTTCCCCTAGAAAAATTCATTTAGAGGCATTCTATCAAATAGTTCAGGTACCTTGCCTATGCTTCCAAATCTTGCATATCCTACAATAATGGCATTTTGTATACAATTTGGAGTCATTTTGTCAAACAAATCACGTAATTTGTCTATGCTTCCAAATTTTGCAAACATGTCTACCCTTTATGATTACATGTATGTTCATACCCTATTCAAAGTTCCCATTTTGGCACAGGCAGGGAGGATTTCTAAAAATATTACGGAGTTTGGATTTACTCCTATGAATTGTATTTGATTTAAAGTTTCAAAATCATTTTCAATAAATAAATTTTGTTCATATACAATAATAGAATTCAAAAAGACCACATTTCTTTTAGGCATATTTTCAAATAGTATGTATGCATCGTCTATGCTTCCACATTCTGCAAGTATGTCTACGAGAATTTTTTTAACTAAATTTCCCTTCCATTATGTTATGATGGATGTCCATACCTTGTTCCAAAGATCCAATTTAAACTATTTGACAATGAAAATTATCTGGGTTATAAACCTACAAATTATAGGATATGAAATTGCACATAGATTTAATAGAATTAATATAATAAATAGGACTATCTATAAAGACAATAAAAACAACCAATAGCTTTCTCAAACACATCACAATATATGTGTTAGAATAGGTAAAACCCTATTCTCCCAAGAACACCTGCATGCATAACCCTGTCACGTGGAAGAAGCAAAGTACATAAGACAGGAAAAACTATGGAGGCCAAAAAGCCCGAGGCATCATATGCACAAGAAAACAATATATTAACAATATGTTTCAAGATGATACAATGCAATGTGAAAAACTCCTCATGAAAAAGAAAGAGGTGAATCCTTATAAAAGGAATCACAAAACCCTAAAAGGGAAACCCTAAGGTTAGCTTAATCAACTAGAGTGAATAGGTGAGTTAGTAATTAGATCATAATGATTTAATTAATAACCCAAGAGACTATTACTCTAACACCCCCCTTAAGATAAGCTTAGGGAGAAGAAAAAACCTAGGAAACTACTCAGAAAGTAGGAAAGAAGGGTCCCAGCAACAAGGCTTGATCAGGTACCCAATATAAGAGATCTCTGTAAAGTGGGGAAATAGGGAAAACCCTGTGGGAAAAACTCTACCCCAAAAAGAGATGGACTAGATGAAGGAAACAAAGCCTCTAATCTAGGGAAAAGTCCCAAAGAAAGGAACAAGAAAGAGCAAGAAGCATCTCCGAAGTATGAAGCTGCAAACAGTGTCAGAAGTAATTGCTGGAACCCCCACTAAAATAGTGCATGACTAGGTAGAGAAGACAAAGTCTGAAGAGCTGATCAATCGAAGAGGTGACCTCCAAAAGTAGGAATGAACGAATGTCTATATAGTAGATGATCCATCTCATTGGAATGCATAGGTGCCTAGCCACTGCATTCGACTAGTACATAGGAACAAAAATAGAATACATAGATCACTCAACCGAACCAGGGAAGCAATAGAACCAATAGGTGAACCCCCCATAATGCTGAACAAGGAGAGGGGTGACAGGAACACTGAAATGCAATGCCAAAAACATCTACAGGACGCAGAATCAGGAACACCAACAGTGCAACAGAAGTACAAGCACAGGATAAAGGGTGGTGTCACAGACACATAGCATGGGCTAATGTCATGGAGGGTATGCTCACTTGACAAAGGTGGATGAGCACAAAAGGAAAAACATCATAACCCCCCCATGGCACTTTATAACTAAGTGTGAGTACAAACAAACACAAGGTGCTCAAAATCCTAGATATGAAAAAGTAGGCACTTTATCTTAGTGCATTTACAGAAAAGAGAATGCTACATAAGATAAGCATACAATGCTCAGAAGTCAGAAAGAAGAGTGAGCCAGAAGAATAGAAGAAGAGATCCCAAGACCTGTAGAACCCAAGTAATCCGCTAGAGTGTGAAAGAGAAAAACTCAGAGGAGAAAGAACCTAGAGTAGAATCTAGAAAAAAGACCCCTGCAATTGAATAACTCATAGAACTATCTTTCCAACGACATCTGGTTTGCCAAAAATAGAGTCCAGATGAGCAAGATATGGCTCTCACAAGGAAAAAAATAGACATCAGACTTTGACAGAAAAAAACACTATCAAAATGGTATAACCCAAAACCCCAACCTCCATCATCAGAAAGAGCTCAAAAACAACTTTCTGACGATATAAAGAAGTTAGAAAAATACCTCTGTATGCTCCCGATAGAGAAAAAATAGTGTCAGGAGGTTAGAAAATCTCCAAAAACAAATTTAAAGCCCCTGGTGCTGAAGAAAAATAAGCCCTTGGGCGCATGGTGCGCGCAGGGGGATAAACCGGAGCCCTCAGTCATCCATATGATTGTCGTGGGAAGAAATAGGCTCGCAAGGCTGACAGACCCACCAGGCGGCCCAAACGGCGATGCGGCCAGAGCTAGGTGGCGCTTCGGGTGGCGGCGGGGTTGGTGCCGGTGGGGGCCGGGAGCTGGTGGGCACCGAAGCAGAGGCCGGCGGGGCCGTGAGGCGGAGGATCTGGGAGGCACCCATAGAGCTGGCGAAAGGCATAGCCAGTGGCGGTGGAGCGCCGATGGCACACCGGTAGAGCACCGGTGGCACCTTAAAATTTGCACTGGCCGTGTTTTTTAAACGCATAAAACAATGAAAAAAAATGGTTTTTTTTATTTTTTCTCAGTTTCTATGCCTGTACCGCACTGGAAACCAAATTTTATTTTGCCTCAGAGCCAAGTTGTCCAAAATGGACAAGTTTTATATGGATTCTAGGGTTTTTGGGTGCTCTAAGCTCAATGGAGATGTCCATTTGAGCCCAAAGTGACCAAAAATAAAGCCCACTTCTAAATCTACATAAAAACTCTAAAAAAGCCAGAAAAACCTCTAGCTTTTGAAATACTTCAACAAAACATGAACAACAAGCAGCAAGATGACTCTAATACTATGTTAGAATAGGTAAAACCCTATTCTCCCAAGAAAACCTGCATGCATAACCCTGTCACATGGAAGAAGAAAAGTATAGAAGACAGGAAAAACTATGGAGGCCAAAAAGCCAGAGGCATCATATGCACAAGAAAAAAATATATTAACAATATGTTTCAAGATGATACAATGCAATGTGAAAAACTCCTCATGAAAAAGAAAGAGGTGAATCCTTATAAAAGGAATCAAAAAACCCTAAAAGGGAAACCCTAAGGTTAGCTTAAGCAACTAGAGTGAATAGGTGAGTTAGTAATTAGATCATAATGATTTAATTAATAACCCAAGAGACTATTACTCTAACACTATGTCCATCTATATAGTTAAACTGTAAGATTAAATAAGGAGATATTTAAAGGTGCCAAATCCTTTTTAGTGGCAATCAAACATATATATTCTTAGTGATGATCAACATTGAAGTTTCTTGTACATTAGATATAACTTTTCTTTAACTATAGTATCTTTTCATTCCTCTTTAATTGTCTTCAAGAATTACTACAAACACATCATCATTATTTGTTGTGGGGATCTAGTGCTTCGCCAAATCATTCAATATCTACATAAAAATAGAATGAACAGATCGCTCTTGTGAATCAGATGTTGAAAGTTTAGCCTAATTTCCTTGACTACATTATCTCATCATTTCTCTTTAATTGTCTTTAATAATTACTACAAATGCATCATCACTAGGCCCACTATGTTGTGTACTAGATAAGGTGTTCTTTATTTTTTCTCATTTACAAGGTACAAAAATATGATAGTTCATGAATCAGAAGCTAATGAGGGTATCAGTGTTGGACATGTCTACAAATTTAACACCTCATATCATCAATAAATTAAGAAAACCAACCCTAATGCCAGAATTTGTCATGGAGCCTAACCAGAATATGAAATCTCAGGTGGTATTATAGAGAGAAAAGTTAAACCAAGAAGTGATGTCACTCAAAGTAGCAGATCTAAAACAAATCTAATGTAGTCGTAAGAGAATAGAAATAAACATTAATACAGAAGGACAACTTAATAATTTATAATTTTCCCAACTAGAGTAAAATAAAACTAAAATTATGAGAATCTGAATGTCTATAAACTTCACATTAGTGTCCCAAGATTTTAAAAACTCTTAAGATTCAAGACATTTTTAACAAATCCTAATGAGATATTAATAAACTCTAAAATAGAAAAAAGTACGCTAAACTTCATATAGGAAAAACTATAGAATAGATGTCTACATAAGGCAAACCATGCATGTAAATATACAAACTAAAAGGATCTATAAATGGTTAAATTACAAATATGTGCTATTAGACACCATTGTGAGCATTTTACAGTTTATTTACACTGTTATAGTTAGACAATTCTTAGAAATGCAATGAAATCATATTATGATATGCAACCAGAATTAAATGTTATACTACCATAAATGAAACAAGACATTATAAGCTATATGAAAACATTTTAAATACACACACAGGCTGTGCATTCATATATACCTATAGATTCAACCTCTGATCAATATGACACTCACCTTTGCCTTAAGTTCAACCTGTGATTAATATGCCACACTCACCTTGTCTTAAATTCAACCTGTGATCAATATGTCATTCTCACCTCTAAATCATAAATCATATTCATTTATCCTAAAAATTGTCACTAAAGCTGATGAGAGACAAACAATTTTATTTAATAGCTATCTTCTAAAATTTTATGCATATTTCCATATAATCAAAGTTTCTTTGAAGTATCTTCCACCACAGTGCAAAAATCACATAGATTCTCTTAACACCGGTTTCAATTTTTCAAAATCTCATATTTTGCATCCCTGCATTGAAGAATTATAAAACAAAACAAAACAAATTCATCACTCTTATATCAAAAAACTTTATAGGATACATTTAATCTGGATGTAATACATACATATCAATGTAATGTAGCATATAGATATCAATAAAAAGAAATAACTTATGCATATATGACTAACTTCCAACAGTAGGATGATGAAACAACAAATGAAGTGGAAAATGCAACTAGAAGCCTAAACAACTAGCCATTGTCACCATTGTTAAATAGTAGGCCCTAATATGGATATCATTTTGGAGCGATCACATTTCTTTTTCTTCTTCATTGTCATACTCCCCTTCATCATCTATTGTAGCACCCTGGTACTGCATATATTCAGAGACCAGATCATTCATATTTCTTTTAGCCTCAGTGAACTCTATTTCATCCATTCCCTCTCCAGTGTACCAATGCAAAAAATCCTTTCTCCTGAACATAGCGTTGAACTGTTCACTCACGCGCCTGAACATCTCCTAAATGGAGGTGGATTTACCGATGAAGGTGGATGCCATTTTAAGGCCCGTGGGAGGAATATCACAGAAAGAGGACTTCACATTGTTCGAGATCTATTCCACAAAGTAGGAGGAGTTCTTGTTTTGCACATTCATCATCTTCTCATTTACCTCCTTAGTGCTCATCTTCCCACGAAACATGGCTGAGGTGGTCAGGTAATGCCCATGGTGGGGATCAACAACACACATCATGAAATTATAGGATATGAAATTGCACATAGAATTAATAGGACTAAACATAGAAATTCTATTATTTCTATTAAATAATGTATCACTATTTGTAAAGATTCTCAGTGTTGAGAATACAAATAGCATTGACATAGGCAATTATTGATATAAATACAAGACAAATAAGAGATGACTATTATAATATTAAATTAATTCACAAATAAGGTTACTCAATGTGAAACAATTTTCAATAGTGTCAAGGAACATTAATCAAGAAATCATCAAACTAATGGAATATTGACAGTGATAATAGTAATGAAATAAGAGTAAAGGGACATTTATCATTATCAATGATTCAATGGATTGAGATATCTTATAATCGAGGTAGTAAAATGGCTCAATAATGATAGTAATCAATGCAATAACAATGATACAATTTAATCTTACATCTTCCTAAACATAGCCAAATGACTATTGTTATAGTAAAAATAGAGGCTCCATGAAATTAACAAAGATCTTCATAATGCTTTAAAATGTATGTTCACTATTATATGCAAAGACACAAATGAGTGATCAAATAGAATTAACCCAAATCTTCAAACGTTGTCAAGGAAAATGATCAAATGACAATGATTAAACAAAGGCTGTAGAGTACTATTATAAATTAGTAATCTAGTGATATTCATGTTAAATAAAGCAGCCCTGTAATTAATGTCAAAACTAATATAGTTCTTGAAGAGTGATAAGCCTTGAAGATAGGAGGTCACAATCATATGAAGATCAACAAGATAGAGATAAAATAGAGGTCAAAGATCATTATATAGTTATATGAGATGAATTCATGATTGTTATTACCATGAAAATATTGATATACAATGCATAAAAAAATAATAGTCTCAAGTTTAACATGATAGTAAGAACAATGATAACAACAATGTTATTAATGTTCAATAAAATATTATAAGGGATAATTAATTAGATTTGTAAGCATTATGGAGCATATTCTAATTCAACTACTATACTTTCAATGAAAATATTAGTAAAAGGAAATATATTATATATATTAATAGATGATTAATATATATTATTTTAAAAAAAATGAATTTGTCGTCGCTATTTCGATGGAAATCAAAATGATCAACAAACTGATTCAACTAGAATGCTACAGTCTATACGCATGCTAAATTCAATAGTTCGATGGAAACCAAAATGATCAACAAACTACTTCGACCAGAATGCTACAGTCTCAACGCATGCTGAAGTTGATAGTTCGACGGAAACCAAAATGATCAATGAGTTGCTTCAATCAAAATGCTACAGTCTCAACACATGATGAAGTTGATAGTTTGACGGGAATGTCACACTCTCAATGAATGCTGAAGTTGATAGTTTGATGGAAACCAAAATTATCAACAAACTACTTCAACAAGAATGTTACAGTCTCAATGCATGTTGAAGTTGATAGTTTGAGGGAAACCAAAATTATCAATGAAATACTTCGACGGGAATGCCACAGTCTCAACGCCTATTGAAGATGATAGATCGACCTATTATACACTAAATTTTACACCTTGAAAGTGCTTGAGACTAAAAATCTAGTATAACATGAGAATCACTTCCAGGTTTTGGCACCTCTGCTAACTGAAGTGAAGCCTCTAGATTCTAGGCCGGTTCCTCTTAGATAATCACCTTATCTACTTTTAAACATGAAAGGAAACTTTGAAGGAAAATGGATATAAGGAAAACTATAAGGGAAATAACTGAAAATAAAATTATCCTACTAGATGATACATTGAAGGTAATATGAATCATAAAACAGTGACCAAAACTAGCAAGAAATCTTGAATCTAGGAGAACACAACTTCCTGAATAGGCTTGCATAAGTATTTCATAGAGAGGTCTGAAATGAAAAGAGGTTGTTCAAGGAAAGAAAATACTTCACAAAAAATAGCATATTCAATGGAATAGACATAGACTATGACCTGCAAACAAACATCCACTCCAGCAAATAGGCATGGGAATGAGACAAGGTAACAAGGGATGAACAAAATCCACAAGATTATCTAAATCAAATCACCGACAGTAGTGCACAAAGATGCAAAAACAAAGAAGGCTCAAGAACTCCAAGATTTCTCTAACATTAACCACTATATTATGCTTCAAAAAGAATCCCAAAATGCATGAGAACCTAAGGATAGGAAAAATACCACCGAAAGTCCTCCATAAGCCTTGGAAGACTGAGAATTATAGACACATGAAAAGATTGAGGAAAGAGATAATGTCATAGAAAACTTATTACATAATCTGAACCTCCTTACAAAACAAAAAAAAACAAATCTTATACAACCTCCCCTAGCACACAGGCTTGGGAGTCAATCCATCAGATCAATTAGGGAAAAATTGGGTTTCCAATAGATTCTCAGTAAACAATGCAGAAACCCTAAACTATTCAAGTCTTCTCATCAATGCACTTGGGAAATATCTCAAAAGATCAGATATGGCCATGAATGCATATCCCATCACCATAAATTCTAGCAGAGAAGTCGGCTAATCCATCTACTCAGTCTACAAGTTGAAAACATCACCACCTCCGTGAAAATCCTGAGAACAACATTTAAATATTTGAATTCAAGTCCAAGCAGTCACAGGTGGCGTGGAATGCCCGATCAATGGATCAGATTTAGAACTTTATGAAATTTAAAACATGACCATCAATCTACCTTAAGCTACCCATGAGAACATGATCAGATCTGCCACACGGCATGTAGGCCTAATGCCTTAAAGGTTATCCATCTGCATCTTTACGATCAAGGCATTACACCCACCATCTGATCTTCATGAAATTCATTTACCTTTACTACATTTAACCCAGGACACATGATGTCATTTATGCCACATGTCATCACATCTTGATGGCTTGAACATTATATCTTGATCACCTTGTCTTTAATCCTTTACGCTATCCGTCTGATCAAATAAGAATTGATCGGTCTTTAATTTACCTTTGTCTGACCAGCCTGGCCCAACCATGAACACATGGCTTCAAGGCGTAATGCCTTAATGGATAGATCTTAAGCACTTTGGCATCAATGCTTTACGCCTACCATTGGATTAAAAGAAACTTGCTCAAAGATTACCTTTACCTTGGTTATGAACCACAGGTCCCACTCGGTCAGAAAAGACATGTGTCATTTAGGCTTAATGACTTGATTGCTAGATCTTGAGCACTTTAGAATCAAGGCTTTAAGATGACCGTCTGATCAAACTGCACTTGATCATTCTTTAATAAGCCAAAGACCCTACATAAAGGTGACCCCACCATCCACGTGGTGCAACAGCTTAATGTATTGAACATTAGATCTCGAGCACTTTGTCTTTAAGACATAACATCGACCACACAATCAAAAGAAAATTGATCGATATTTAACTTAATCTAACCTCAGTTGGCCTAACTTTGGATAAGTTATGAGATTTCATGCAAGCCATAAGATTAGATCTTGATCAATGACCATGATCTCGTCTATAACTAACTTTTAACTTTAACTTTACTTAACTTCCTTGACTCAGGTTTATTCAGATATTCAGTGACTGAAGAAAACTCAAAGTCATGGGATGATCTTGCTAACCCCAGGTTAATCACGAGGCCACAAGAAAGACACAAGATCTGATATTCATCGATGACCCATGTTTAATCTCATAAGAAATGAATTAAACTTGATCCCATTCAGTGATCATGTGATTGAAGAAAAGAAACCAACCAGACTTAAACCTTGAGTTTATCTAGAGATCATGAGATAGACTGAGTTGCAAAGTCATGGGACACTTTGAATAACTCTAGTTTCATTCTAAGATTGCGTACACAAGACACAATCAAAATCAAATCAATGGTCTACACTTAATCTCTAGATGTAAAGAGCATATTCCATTTCCTTCAGCGATTACGTGACTAAGAGATAAAAAAGGAGATGTCAATGCGCACATGGCTAACAAATCACTTAATTCACTAGGAAAAGTAACTTAAAAATAGAAGAAGTCATGAATGAGCTAGGGTTTTAACATGAATTTCAAAGGGTTTCTTGCACTTAGGTCTTTAAACATTAACAAGGGAAAACCAAACACCTAGCAAAAATATAGAGAGCAAGATCAAGACAAGGAATCAGGTGCAAAAACATACAAGCTAGGATCTACTCTTGTGGGAGCCTCATTTTCTCCACTTGTAGCCAAAATTGCATAGGATAGGAAATTGGGGTAACATTTGTGGCAATTTCTGTTAAATGTCAGCCTGCTAGACATATAAAACCACTGGCCTTATGAAATTCCATTGGGCATAGGAGTCTACATTTGAGCACACAAAAAATTCTGGGAAAGAAGGAGGATTGAAACTAGGAGGAGGGACAACAAACCAAAATAGGGAAAAGGACTTTACAAGAAGAAACAAAAACTGTGCAAAGCACTTTGAGGAAAGCAGGACAAACTAACCTAGAAAGTAGAATAGAAAGAAGGAAACTTTACTACAAAGCTAGACAAACCTCAAAACAAGGCTTTAGGTGAAATTGATTGATAAAAATTGGCAAGGCTTCTCCTTCAAGAGTTGATAGCTGAAAATCATTATGCTCCTTGCACTCAGTGATCACAAATGGACCTCCCCAAAAGGAGTCAAACTTGGTATACCTGCCAGGACTAGATGTGAATTCATCCCATCTGAGGACTATATCCCCAACATTGAAGTTCCTTGACCTGGCTCTCCTATCAAAGCTCTTCTTGATTTACATCTTTTGGAACTCCAAAGTCTGCATCAACTTGTCTCTGCTCTATTCCAACACCATAAGCTGAGCATACCTTACCTATGGAGGGAGTCCTTCTTCAAAGAGGACAAGTTGGGTAGCAAGGTCCAAAGCTGGTAATTCAGTTGTAATGGAAAATTTATCTTCCCTGCCATAGAATAGCATGTATGGAGAATTCCCAATGATCTTCTTGGGAGTGATCTTGTCTAATCATAATACAAACTTCAATTTAGAGTGCCAATATCTTTGATTTTCTTGTAGAGTCTTCTTAATTATCCTGATCAGGTTCTTATTTGTAGACTCTGCTAAACCATTACCTTGGGGGGTAATAATTGGAGCTTGTGTTTAGGTAAACACCATGTTTAATTTCCCATTCAGTGGCTCTTAATCCTGTGAAAGAAAGTGCATTATTTGATATAATAGAGTCTGGGTTCCCAAACCTATGGATGATGTCATCATAAAATCCCAAGACAACACTCTCATTTGCTTCCTTTAGTGCAATGGCCCCAGTCCATCTGGTGAAATAATTAGTTGCATTGATTATCCATTTATGGTTTTCACTAGATGGGGGGTTAATTAGGCCTATGAAGTCAATGCCCACTTCACAAAGGGTTGGTCTGTCCTAATTGGTTGGAGGGGCAGAGCTGCAAGCCTTTCCTTACCTACAAGAATGACACATTTCATGCAGTTTCTTACATGATCATGACTATCCTTAAAGATAGATGGCCAATATTTTCCAGCCCTCATGATCTTGAAATTAGTAGTCCTGGGAGAGAAATGATCTCCAGAAGATTCATCATGAAATTCATGCAGGACACCTCCTACTTGTTCTAAATCAATGCATCTTAAAAGAACACCATTATGATCCTTTCTAAAAAGGATCTCATCAATCAACACAAAGGGGATAGATTGCAATCTGTAATACCTTCTTTCAATGAATCCAAGTTTGTAGGGCATTCTCCTATATTTAAAAAATGGATCATGTTAGGCAACCAACCTGCTTCCTTGGCACGTTCTTCTATTGAATGCACAACTAAGGATGCATTCATTTTCTCTTGGTCTTTTGGTTTTTCATCCTCGATCAATTTTTCACAAAGACCTCTTCCTCTAACTAGCTTGGTCACTTGGATAACAATGTCATATTCCATGACTGTGGTGATCCAACCAACTCTTTTCTCATTTAGGTCCTTAGAAAGTAGGAACTCCTTGACACTTGGATGAGTGACTCTCAATTGTACCTTGTTGTGGATTAGTAAATGTCTGAATTTATTAAGGCTCTTCACCATAGCAAGAACATGCTTCTCTACAAAAGATTACCTCTATTCATACTCTTCCAAACCTTTTCTAAGGAAATCAATAGGTTGCTCCAATCCTTTAGAGTTGTGTTGAGTCAACATTGCAGAAATGGCATCAGAGCCTCCATAAGAATAAAGAATGAAGTCTTTGCTAAAATTAGGATTTAGCAAGGCATGAGCCTTTGTTAGAGCCTCTTTGATGGCATGAAAATTTCTCTTTCCTTCTTTTCTCCAACAGAAAACTACATTCTTCCTCAACATTGTTGTTAAAGGCTTCAATAGATATGCAATGTTAGGCAAGAGACGCATGACAAAATTAATCATTCCTATGAAGGATTGAAGACTCTTCTTGTGAGGTGGTAGGGGTAGCTCCAAAATAGCTTCAATCCTCTCAAGGTCCACTATAATACCTTTCTTAGACACAATATATCCCAATAGTTTTCCTTCATGGACTGCAAACACACATTTCTTGGGATTAAGGGAGATCCCAAACTCCCTACACCTTTCAAATATTTTCCTTAGATGTTTGATGTGGTCTGTTGCATCTTTAGAATAGATAGTGATATCATCTAAGTAGACAAGTAAAAACTTGTCCATGAGGGTTTTAAAGGCCATATCCATAGCCGTTTAAAAAAATGGCACCTGCAATTAACAAACTAAAAGGAATATTTTGATAGGCCATGGTTCCCCACTTGGTTGTAAATTCAGTCTTATATTGATCCTCCTTATTAAATAGGATCTTATTATATCATGAGTAGTCATCCAGTAATTAGAAGCATTCTGATCTAGAGACATGTTGTAGAATCTACTCCATAGATTGCAATAGATGGCAATCTTTTAGGGATGCCCTATTAAGATCCCTAAAATCAACACATAGCCTCAGTTCCCCATTATTTTTCCTAACAGGAACAAGATTGGATACTCAAATAGCTAGTATTCTTGATGGGGTAAATGATACCACTCTCTATCAGTTTGAGCTCTTTTTTTTTCATGAGTAGCTCAATTTTAGGGTTGACATACCGAATTCTTGAAATAATTTCTCTGAATCAGTGTTTGCCTTTCCAAACTTCAAGCTTTTACTTGGCTCTAATTCCAAATCAGCATAGTGTTCATGTTGAACTACCAAGCTAGTATTATTCCTTTTTGCTTGGTCATCTTTGTTGAAGATAGATTCCAGGGTGATAAGGCCTTTAGGCATCTTATTTGATTTAAGTTGTACCACTTGGTCACCATAGTTCTGCATCCGTCTATCTTGATTGTGCTCTGAAAAGACATCTTCTTCAAACAAGAATTGCATAATTTTCTCATCATTATTGAACACTTGCCAATTAACATTATTATCAGGGATGGAAGGCCTGAGAATAATCTTAACATGTCGTTGATCCTTCCTTACTAAAATTTTGTTAGGAATAGAAAATTGGAATCTAATAGAAACTAATCTATCTGCATTCTGATTTAGTTTTTGGGATAGCAATGATGTTGAAAGCATAGAAATCTTCTATAGCATCCAAAACTCAATGTTTACAATATTTCATTGTATCATTCTTGCTAGAAATTATTCCTCTTACTTGGATAACCACTAGCTCACTATCACCATATACCTTTAGGGCTTTAATCTCCCTATTTCTAGCCCACTCCAATCCATTCACCAAATTCTCATATTCAGCAGTATTTCTTGTGCAAGAAAAACTGAATCTAAAAGTTGTATAATACTTCTCACCTTTTGGGGAGACCAACATTGCACCACCACCATAGCCATGCCTACTTCTAGCACCATCAAAGAATAGTTCCCAAAATTTATTGCTCTATTCTTCTGATTCCTCAGTGTCTCCCTTGAAAATATTTGGCTCTATGAATCCATCCTCTTGTATCAAATAGTTTCCCAAACCAGCATCCCAAATAACATTGGATTGGGCCTCTAAAGCTCTTTCTAATTCCAATTCATCTAGATAGATATCTAGGATGATTTCTATCTTAGTGTTTGTTTCTATGATTATTGGAAAGTCATTACTATCAAGTGAAAGAAAACTTGCATTGAATACATTGGACACATAAGGCTCTATATAATGTACTGCCAATGATTCAGACTTGATAGTAACCTTGGTTCCATACCTAGTATGGAAAATCATGTGAGACCAATCAAAAGAAAGATAGCCTCCTATATTGGCTATGAATTCTCTTGATAGACATATGGAAAATAGAGTAGGGATATCTATGATGTAGATTTCAAGTAAGATAGAGAAATTGGGGCTTGCATGGAGGATCAAGCTTGTATCCTTGGCCACACCTACTGTTTTTACTGAGGAACCATTAAGCTGTGTTACCTTATTTTTGAATGGTTCATATTTAAGACCCAATTGGATAGCTACCTTCTTGGGAATGACTGAACTAGTAGCCCCACTATCTACCATACAATTATGTACTAAATATTTTCCAATAATTAATAATACATAAAAGGGAGGTGGTTTTAGGCTCCTACCTTGAATGGCATTTTCTTTGGTATTGCTGCTTGGAATCTTGTTCTCTTGGTTAAGGTTGACCAACACCAACTTAGCAACATCATTTGTGGGTTGTTAAGGGATTTCCACTTCACCCATAGCTTTCTTCAACATCTTAGGCTGCCTTGGAATAGACAAGGAATCCCACATAGACATAGTCGCATTAATATTCTTCATATTGTCTACAATATTGAAGGGCACTGCTATATGATCTCTTTGGTGTCCTTTCACTATCATAGGCTCAACCTCCTTGGGAGATTGAATCTCTTTGACTGGAATGGTGGGATCCTTCTTTAGTACGGTAGGAATACATGGATGTGATGACTCTGCAAATGTAGTAGCTTTAGCCCCATCTTCTTCTCGCTCCATATCTTGAGCTCTTCTCTTAGACTAATTGTTAGTTGCAATTGGAGATTCACCATTCACACCATTATAATATTGTTGTTCCCAATTAAAGAGAGAGGTATCATCAGGTTGTGCATCCTGCTGGGGGAATTTCCCGTTAGAAAATGCTTCTAATTGGGTGTTCAAGGCATTTTGTGCCACGAGTGCTTGATTCATCAACCCATTTAAGCACATAGCCTAATTGTGAGGTTGGTTACATGGAAAACACCATTCATTTTCTGATGCAAGATTGTTTTGACTTGGAACCATCTCCCTAGATAGATTTGTAGAGTTAAGAGGCATGAGATTATAAGGTTGGAATGGCCTCCGATTGAAGTTCTGCCTTTGACCTTGGTAATTCCCTTGATATGGTGGTCTATTCTACTAATAAGATTGTCCCTTATTTTGATATTGTTGGTTGGGACCTTGATTTTTTTCTTAAAGGATGTTCTACTTCCTTGATTCTTATTTTTAATACTAGTCAACTCATTACTCATTGTTTGTAATAACTTCTTCATTTCTTGTTGACTTCTTCTCAATTCTAGTAGCTCTTGGGAAGGGCTTGCTTTGGATTCCTCATAGCTAGTACTAGCTTGAGGTGCTATCACAATGGGTATGGGAGTGTATGGAGGGATGCTCAAGGTAATGTTGGGTTGAATATTAGGGAAGTTTGGCATGGGTGGCCTTGGGGCTATCATACCAGCCTCAATCAAACAATTTTATGCTTTGACAACTATGTCAAAAGATTGAGGTAATGAAGTACGTCCCATGGATTGGATCATGACAGATATGTTTCTATTCAAAATTTTCAATAAATATAGAAAAGCATGATCTAGTGAAGGCCTCATAGAAATAGGAATCCAATTCCATGTCTTGAGAAATCTATTGTTGAAGTCTATCATTTTCTCTTCAGGAGCTCTTTTTATAGTTGTGAGTTTCTCAACCAGGGATAGATGGTCTGATTTATCCTTAGAATATTTGCTAAGGGATTCTTCTAGTATGTCCCAAGAATCAATAGATCCAATTGCAGGAGTTATAAACCACTACAGGGCCTTTCCTTTAAAAGAAGTTGCCAACAACTTAGTAGCCACATCTTCTTCAGTGATATGATGAACATTATAGATTGTAGCCACATCTCTTATGTGTTCACAAGCTGTTGTCTAGATTTCACTTGTGAAATTAGGAAAACTCTTTAGTGTTGCTAAGGGAACATCATGGTGTTGAGAAAAATTCAATGGGATACCCTAATTAAAGGGTACAAATGCAAACTATCTTGCCATAGTAGGAGCTGTGATCTATTGAACAACAACTGTGTGGGTTGTATTTGAGCCAAGGAGTGGAGCTAAATCTTCTAGAAATTCTCTATTTAAAGATCTTCCTCTCCTTCTAAAATGGAAAAGAAAGGGTCTCTCCTCCAAAACAAGTGGTGTAGATTGTACTCTCTTTGTAGGGGATGTCCTTTGAGATGATCTCCCCTTTCTTCTTGTTGGAGGCAGTTGTAAAAACTCAGAAGGCTTTGAACTCCTTGTTTCTATCCTTCTCATAAACCTGAATAGGACTGGATCTTCTTGTTCTTGGTACCAATGGATTCTCTAGATATGCCTTGAAGAGAAACCTCTTTAGGTCAGTATTGTGCAATCAACATATTAGAGATAACATAGTCTTTGAAGATGAACTTCTTTTGTGGTGCGTGCTAGAATTGTTATAAACTAAATTTTGCACCCTGCTAAACGCTTGAGCCTAAAAATCTAGTATAACATGGGAATCACTTCCAGGTTGTTGGACCTCTAATAGATGAAGTGAAGCCTCTGGATTCTAGGTTGGTTCCTCTTGGATAATCACCTTATCTTCTTTTAAACATGAAAGTAAACTTGGAAGGAAAAGGGATAGAAGGAGAACTAAAATCGAAATAACTAAAAATAAAATTATCCTACTAGGTGATGCACCAAAGGTAACATAAATCATAACACAGTGACAAAAACTAGCATGAAATCCAAAATCTAGCATAACATAATTTCTTGAATAGGCTTGCATAAGTATTTCATAGAGAGGTCTAAAAAGAAAAGAGGCTATTCAAGGAAAGATGAAAGTTCACAAACAATAGCATATTTAATGGAATAGACATAGACTATGACCTGCAAACAAACATCCACTCCAAAAAATAGGCATAGGAATGAGACAAGGTAACAAGGGATGAAAAAAATCCACAACATTATCTAAATCAAATCACCCACAGTAGTGTACAAAGATGAAGAAAAAAATAAGGCTCAAGAACTCCAAGTTTTCTCTAACATTAACCACTATAATATGCTTCAGAAAGAATCCCAAAATGCATGAGAACCTGAGGGTACAAAAATACCATAGAAATTCCTACATAAGCCTTAGAAGACTGAGAATTATAGACACATGAAACTCTTGATGACAAAAAGAATGTCACAGAAAACTTCTTACATAATCCGAACCTCCTTAAAAAAGTACAAAAAATGACTTATATACAACCTCCCCTAGCACACAGACTCGGGAGTCAATCCATCAGATCACTTAGGGAAAAATTAGGGTTTCCAATAGATTCTCAATAAACAATGCAGAAACCCTAAACTATTCAAGTCTTCTCATCAATGTGCTTGGGAAATATCTCAAAAGATTTGATATAGCCATGAATGCATCTCCCATCACCATAAATTAGAGTAGAGAAGTTAGCTAATCCATCTACTTAGTCTGCAAGTTGAAAATATTTCCACCACCATGAAAACCCTGGGAGCAACATTTAAATATTTGAATTAAAACCCAAGCGGTCACAGGTGGCACACATTTCCTGATCAACAACTCAGATTTAAAACTTTATGAACTTTAAAACATGACCGTCGATCTACCTTAAGCTTTCTTCACCCATAGCTTTCTTCAAGATCTCAAGCTACCCTCAAATATCCATGGAATCCCACATAGACATAGTCACATTCATCTTCTTCATATTGTCATAATATTGAAGGGAACTGTTGTATGCACTCTTTGGTGTGCTTTCACTATCGTGGGCTCAACCTCCCTGGGAGATTGAACCTCTTTGACTAGAATGGTGGGAGCCTTCTTTAGTACGGTAGGAACAAATAGATGTGATGACTCTGTAGATGTAGTAGCTTTAGCCCCATCTTCTGCTTGCTCCATATCTTGTGCTCTTCTCTTAGACCGAGTGTTGGTTGCAATTGGAGATTCACCATTCACTCCATTAAAATATTGTTGTTTCCAATTAAAGAGAGCAGTCTCATTAGGTTGTGCATCCTACTAGGGGAATGTCCCACTGGAAAATGTTTCTAATTGGTTTTTCAAGGCATTTTGTGCCACGAGTGCTTGATTCATCCACCCATTTGAGCACATAGCTTGATTGTGAGACTGGTTGCATGGAAAACACCATTCATTTTTTGATGCAAGATTGTTTTGACTTGGAACCATCTCCCTATATGGATTTGCAAAGTTAAGAGGCATGGGATTATAAGGTTGGAATGGCCTCTGATTGAAGCTCTGCCTTTGACCTTGGTAATTCCCTTGATATCATGGTCTATTTTGCTGATAAGATTGCCCCTGATTTTGATATTGTTGGTTGGGACCTTGATTTTGTTTCTGAAAGGGTGGTCTACTTCCTTGATTCTTCTTTTTAATACTAGTCAACTCATTACTCATTGTCTGTAATAACTTCTTCATTTCTTGTTGACTGCTTCTAAATTCTAGTAGCTCTTAGGAAGGGCCTGCTTTGGATTCCTCATAGATAGTACTAGCTTGAGGTGCTATCATAGTTGGTATGGAAGTCTATGGAGGGATGCTCAAGGGCATGTTGGGTTGACTATTGGGGAAGATAGGCATGGGTAGCCTTTGGGTTATCATATCAGCCTCAATCAAATTTTTTTTTGCTTTGACAACTATGTCAAAATCATGAGGTAATGAAGTACCTCCCATGGATTGGATCATGATAGATATGTTTCTATTCAAAAGTTTCAAGAAATATAGAAAAGCATGATCTGCTAAAGGCCTCATAGAAATATGAATCCAATTCAATGTCTTGAGAAATTTATTGTTGAAGTCTGTCATCTTCTCTTGAGGAGCTCTTTTTATAGTTGTGAGTTGCTCAGCCAGGGATAGATGGTCTGATTTATTGTAATGCCCAAAATTTACACCCAAAAATGCAACAACTCTTTTTAAAAAAAAAAGGAACAGTAAGGTCTTAAAGATCATATTTGAGTGGTAACCAAGTTTACTAAGCTAGGTCAAAGCATACCAATTGAAGTTCTAGGTTGCACGTAGGGTTAAGGGAAAACATGTGCCTATGACAACATCCCTCATCACTACAATTATTAAACTATACTCAGGTTGTTTTGGATACACTAGCTAGATTTGAGAACTAACCGTTCCATGAGTAAGGGAGGGGTAATCCCAGGGGTTACCTAAGAGTGTTTTGCTAAAGAAAATTTCCTAATAGGTTAAATGATTACTTAGACCATTTAATCTAACATTAAGTAGGTTGTCCAGAAAATTCATTCTTTTTCTTATAATAGAGTTTGAAGATGTGTTTGAATATTAAATTTGTAAGAGCTTAATGGCTTAACATATCCATAAGTCCTCCCCTAACTAATATAAATCCAAATACCTTAAAAGGTTTAGGTAATATTTTTTAAAAGCCCCTTTTCGATATTAATCTGGAATCTTTAGTTGAACTATAATTCCTTTTAAAATAACATACTATTTAAACTAAATCAGAATTTCATGATTCTACTAAATATAATATTTATCTGTAATACAAGAAGGCAATGGAACAATCTTAAGCAAAATCATTTCATAGTATTCAAATGACAATCATAAGGAGATGTTGCATACCTGGCTTTTCTCTTCCTTGATTGTGTATTATATTCTCCTTGCCTCTCTATTTCTTGCATTTGTATATATTGCTACATGGATAGATGCATGATATAAAATTAATTGATGATTACATAGATGATCATAAGATAAGCCACATCAATATCATGATGATATCAATCATAAGTTATTTGAAACTAGTTTCGAAAAGAGATGCAACTATGCAAAATATTGGTAAGCAGTGTCAAGAACAAGGAAGAACTCAAAGTACAAGACCTAAGGGAAAATCCTAATGCCTCGGGGGCTCATTGTAGATGGCCTTTCCTACATAACTTGCAAAGACATCATAGTTTAGGTTTACAAAACTTAAACCAATGCATACTAGGTATGCCCTAACTTGGTAAAAACTACTTTAGAAATCAATCTGGCATATGTTAGGGAGTATGAATGAATGCTAATATATTTTCATGAAAAAAATTATCACTATTTGACTTTCTGTAGAGTAATGTAAATATGTGTCAATGTGTGTCAACAATAGCAGTGTAAAGAATAACTATTGATCATAATAATTCTAATAGCACCGTAAAGAGTAATGATAACAGTGTAAGGAATAACTATAATAATTCTAATAGCACTGAAAGAGTAACAATTGATCATAACAATTCTAGATTACTGTGATGCGATGTGAGATTTCATCCTCTCACAAGCAATATAGTCTTTAGGGTCAAGCTAAATAAAGAATTGCAGTATTAAAAGTTCAACGTCTGTCTTTCAATTTGAGCTATTATTTTCACTAGATTTATGAAAGTTTTTTTATTTATTTATTCATTAATCATTACCGAAATAAGTGGACCATAGAACTCGGCACAATTAATTTCCAAAATAAAGTAAAATAAATATAAATGTTCCCTATGAGCAATAAGAACCAAATAAATAACATTTAACTACCATTAAAGAAATATAAAATGAAAGAAAAGTACAGAAAAATTATTCTCGTTAAATAATAGTTTTAACGCTAGTGACTTTATCTTTATCTTAGTAATGATATACAAGCCTTTAAAATTTAAAACAAATAAATGTGTGTAGGATTTGTGCCACGTCGGCATACCTGTCGGGTTGCAAAATCAGGGGAGCACAACTCCTTTTGTTCAATCATTAAGGGAAAAGAAGGGAGATCCATGCCATCAAACAAGAGAGATCAACACCTTTTGATCTCGTAAGTTAGCTCACCATAGAAGAGTTTAGCATGTCAACAATTCTTGCCGATAACATCCAAAATAGAATGACTACATTCCTCATGTAATAGAAACCAATACACAATAAAATCTTGAAGATGGTTGCAAGCTTCTCCTGTAAGTTCCTGCAAGCTAGAGAGTAGCATGAATCACTAATGCCTTCAATATGGATTTATCCCCTTCATGGAAATACCATTTATTTAACATCGTATCTCATTAGCCTCCTATCAATTTCACTGTGAGTCTGCCCATTTTTTCCCTTTCTTGGGTGCTGAATATCCCTCACAACCATCACATGACTTTCTCATCAATCAGTCCGGATGTAGCAGATGACATCTAGTAGTGGTTCGACCCTCATCCCCAAATGGGTCAAGCATGATCAATGATCAATGGTTTTATATATCCCATTCACTGAACAAACAACTAGAATTGTTTGCCACCGAATGTTCTTTTACCCGTGCTTACCATCTAAGTGAATATCTGGCACTCGGGCTTATGAATCGTAACCCTACTACACTTCTTTTGCTAATAGTATGGAAGAAATCATACCCTTGGGTACTACTGGCTCTGCCACATCATTACCACCTTTCTACCTCTTACAGTGAAGAAGCTCATCTCGCAAAACCATGTTTTCAGTACAAGTGAAAGCAACAAATTACTGAAGTTGGTTACAATAGTTCTCCAACATCTGAGATTTAGACTGAAGGTCTTGAATATAGGATTGATTTCTTTTGTGTGATTGAGATGTAGCTTCTCGGTTCTTGACAAGCCTCAATAAGCGATTGGAATCAGGATTTTTTCAACTTGTCTTGGCGTCTTCCTACACCTGATAATTACTCTCCGACTGAGGAGCCGTGATGGCAACCTCTAGAGGGTTCTCATTACTAATATCCAAAGAGTTAGTGTTATGGTTACTAGTGGCAGATGAAGAATAGTTTACAAGAAAACCCTCACCATGATCCACCTAGGTTTCTCCCTGATGATCTTCATCTAGGCCATAGATAAGCCCACCAATATCGAGATCTTTAGTCGGCGCCCACAATTTTTTTTTTGCCCTTTTTTTTTTCATCCCCCACTCCCCACTCCAATCCCTTCAACAACTATCATTATTCTCCTTCCCAAAAACACTAGTTAGTCCCTTTATGTCAAATTTCTTTATTACCTGGTAGGCAGCGTCCCCAAAAAGTATACCACTAGCTCCTGCCCTCTATAATAATTAGATGCCTAAATGATGCTAATCGTCACTTGAGAAAACAAAGATTGCAATTGCTCATGATGCATGTATAATGACTCCCAAACATAATGATCTAATATTTGATTAAGATATAAGCATTTAACATTAATAGTCATCGTTAATAAAAAAG
>MU225866.1:808038-821851 GCA_018584345.1 Thuja plicata | reverse complement strand
CCATTACACATGATAAATCCCTTCAAGAAAGACACATCAAACCATATACAAGTTTTCAAGACACTAGTATTTACTAACATAATGTTTTCAATACCCATAAGGAAATATATTGAAGTAATTTATGAGGATTACCACAATATTTGTCAACTAAAGTCTCAATTGTCTTATATTGCAATCTGGGGAGGATAAACACATCATTACTAAACTTACCATAACATTCATATTTCATCTAAATATACCTATTCACCATATCAAGAAAAATTAATTTCCAAAAGAGTCAAGAAATTATTACATCAACCCTAGCTCTTCCTTCAATAATTGTATCAAAAGAACACATATTTCTTTAATTACGAAAGCTCCTAATTTCATCAATATAGATAACCCCTCAATACATATGTAGTAAATACATCATTTTGACTCTATAGGAATGAGTACTACCATGGTAATATCTTACTCCTTTTTATAATGCAAGAAATTCAATTTCAACTTATCAAAGAATAATTGATTAGGCAAAGCAATTATGACGTGAATTAGGAAAAAAAATAGAGTGTTAAGCCCTTTCAAATCAATTAAGTAACCTAAAATCACTATTAAAAGTATGTATAATGACAAGTTTTCAAGGTAGGATTAGGAGGCAAGGTTAGCTACTACCCAAAACTTAATCTACCTAACAACTGATCATAATACCTTGAGTCTTTCAAGGAGTATAGCAAGAAGGTGACATAAAAGTATAAGGAATTCATTAACATTTCTTTATTAGAAATATATCCACAATCTATGAAAGTACTCAAGAGACACATTCATTAATTATAGAATGTAAAACATAAGTGATTGATGTAAGACAACTTAATCATAGAAGAATAAGTATTCTTTTGTAAAATAAAGTAGCATGAATATCAAGAACATAGTTCTTATATCTAGGATCCTATCTTAATAATACAATGATAAAATCAAAAGTAAATTATGCAAGACACTAAGAAATAAGTGAGTTGTGACTCCCAGAGTTCCCAGTGTGGCAACCTGGCTGTGATACCAAATGTAATGCCCAAAATTTACACACAAAAATACAACTTTTAAAAAAAAAAAGGAATAGTAAGGTCTTAAAGATCATAGTTGAGTGGTAAATCAGTTTACTAAGCTAGGTCAAAGCATACCAGATGAAGTTCTAGGTTGTACATAGGGTTAAGGGAAAACATGTCCCTACGAAAACATCCCTCATCCCTACAATTATTAAACTATGCTCAGGTTGTTTTGGATACACTAGCTAGATTTGAGAACTAACCATTCCATGAGTAAGGGAGGGGTAATCCTAGGGGTTACCTAAGATTTTTTTGCTAAAGAAAATTTCCTAATAGGTTAAACGATTTCTTAGACCATTTAATCTAACATTAATCAGGTTGTCCAAAAAATTCATTCTTTTTCTTATAATAGAGTTTGAAGATGTGTTTGAATATTAAATTTGTAAGAGCTTAATGGCTTAACATATCCATAAGTTCTCCCCTAACTAATATAAATCCAAATACCTTAAAAGGTTTAGGTAATCTTTTTTAAAAGCCCTTTTTCGATATTAATCTTGAATCTTTAGTTGAACTATAATTCCTTTTAAAATAACATACTATTTAAACTAAATCAACATTTCATGACTCTACTAAATATAATATTTATTTGTTATACAAGAAGGCAATGGAACAATCTTAAGCAAAATCATTTCATAGTATTCAAATGACAATCATAAGGAGATGTTGCATACCTGGCTTTTCTCTTCCTTGATTGTGTATTATATTCTCCTTGCCTCTCTATTTCTTGCATCTGTATATATATTGCTACATGGATAGATGCATGATATTAAATTCATTGATGATTACATAGATTATCGTAAGATAAGCCACATCAATATCATGATGATATCAATCATAAGTTATTTGAAACTAGTTTTGAAAAGAGACGCAACTATGCAAAATATTGGTAAGGAGTGTCAAGAACAAGGAAGAAGTCAAAGTACAAGACCTAAGGGCCAGACCTAATGCCTTGGGGGCTCATCGTAGATGGCCTTGCCTACGTAACTCATAGAGACATCGTAGTTCAGGTTTACAAAACTTAAACCCATGCGTACTAGGTATACCCTAATGGGGTACAAACTACTTTAGAAATCAATGTGGCATATGTTAGGGAGTATGAATGAATGCTAATATATTTTCATGAAAACAATTATCACTATTTGACTTGCTGTAGAGTAATGTAAATATGTGTCAATGTGTGCAACAATAGTAGTGTAAAGAATAACAATTGATCATAATAATTCTAATAGCATTGTAAAGAGTAATGATTGATCATAACAATTCTAGATTACTATGATGCGATGTGAGATTTCATCCTCTCACAAGCAATATAGTCTTTAGGGTCAAGCTAAATAAATAATTGCAGTATTAAAAGTTCAACATCTATCTTTCAATTTGAGCTATCATTTTCACTAGATTTATGAAAGTTTCTTTTTTTTAATTTTTTTTAATTTTTTTTATTCATTAATCATTGCCGAAATAAGCAGACCATAGAAATCGGCAAAATTAATTTCCAAAATAAAGTAAAAGAAATATAAATGTTCCCTATGAGCAATAAGAACCAAATAAATAACATTTAACTACCATTAAAGAAATAGAAAATGAAAGAAAAGTACAAAAGAATTATTCTCGTTAAATAATAGTTTTAACGCTAGTGACTTTATCTTGATCTTAGTAATGATATAGAAGCCTTTAAAATTTAAAACAAATAAATGTGTGTAGGATTTGTGCCACATTGGCATACCTGTCGGGTTGCAAAATCAGGGGAGCGCAACTCCTTTTGTTCAATCATTGAGGGAAAAGAAGAGAGATCCACGCCATCAAACAAGAGAGATCAACACCTTTTGATCTTGTAAGTTAGCTCACCATAGAAGAATTTAGCATGTCAATGTTGCTTACCGATACCATCCAAAATAGAACGACGACAATCCTCATGTACTAGCAACCAATATGCAATAAAATCTTGAAGACGGTTGCAAACTTCTCCTGTAAGTTCCTGCAAGCTAGAGAGTAGCATGAATCACTAATGCCTTCAATATGGATTTATCCGCTTCATGGAAATACCATTTCTTTAACATCACATCTCATTAGCTTCCTATCGATTTCACTACGAGTCTACCCATTTTTTCCCTTTCTGAATATCCCTCACAACCATCACAGGACTTTCTCATCAATCAGTCTGGATGTAGCAGATGACATCTAGCAGTGGTTCGAGCCTCATCCCCAAATGACTCAAGAATGATCAATGATCAATGGTTTTATCTATCCCTTTCACCAAACAAACAACTAGAATTGTTCATCGCCGAATGTTCTTTTACCCATGCTTACCATCTAAGTGAATATCTGGCACCCGGGCTTATGAATCATAACCCTACTGCATTTCTTCTTCTAATAGTATGGAAGAAATCATACCCTTGGGCACTGCAAGCTTTGCCACATCATTACTACCTTTCTACCTCTTACAGTGAAGAATCTCATCTTGCAAAACCATGTTTTCAGTACAAGTGAAAGCAACAGATTGCTGAAGTTGGTTACAATAGTTCTCCAACATCCAACATTTAGACTCAAGGTCTTGAATATAGGATTTCTTTCTTTTGCGTGATTGAGATGCAGCGTCTCGGTTCTTGACAAGCCTCAATAAGAGATTGGAATTAGCATTTTTGCCACTTGTCTTGGTGTCTTCCTACACCTGATAATTACTCTCTGACTTAGGAGCCATGATGAAAACCTCTAGAGGGTTCTCATTACTAATATCTGAAGAGTTAGTGTTATGGTTACTAGTGGCGGATGAAGAATCATTTACAAATATCTGAAGAGTTAGTGTTATGGTTACTAGTGGCGGATGAAGAATCATTTACAATAAAACCCTCACCATGATCCACCTGGGTCTCTCCCCAATGATCTTCGTCTAGGCCACAGATAAGCCCACAAATATCGATATCTTCAGTCGGTGCCCACAGTTTGTTTTTTTCCCTTTATTTTTTCATCCCCCACTCCCCGCTCCAATCCCTTCAACAACTATCATTATCCTCCTTCCCAAAAACACTGGTCAGCCCCTTTATGTCAAATCTCTTTATTACCTGGCAGGCAATGTCCCCAAAAAGTATACCACTAGCTCCTGCCCTCTATAATAATTAGATGCCTAAATGATGCTAATCGTCACTTGAGAAAACGAAGATTAAAATTTCTCATGATACATGTATAACGACTCCCAAATATAATGATCTAATATTTGATTAAGATATAAGCATTTAACATTAATAGTCATCGCTAATAAAAAATAAAGGATTTAATTATCTTGGGAATGGTTCTAATTAATATTATTTTAATCCAATAACAGTATAAGGTAGGGCCTCTTTAACTCATTAATTAGATTCAAGTAATGTTTATTTGTGTTTTTATATATAATCATTAATGTTCTAATTTGAAACATAATGAATAGGATTGGGATAATCATTACTATTATATTATCCTAATTAACTATATATATATATATATATATTATTGATATAACCATTAGGTGAAACTATGCAAGTGTTCATTCCAATTAAATTTATCTTCTTATATGTCTAGAGACTATAACCCTTATAACATCACATCCTTCCATTAATTGTTTGAAACATTAATAATCATTCACTTTGTAAGTGTATTCAAAGGATCAAATATAACATCCTCATGTTCGATGAAATCTTGAATAACTAAGGTGCCATTAGGTTCAAAGCCCACTTGATCAAACTATAAAATTTACCCTTTCATTTATCACATTGTTAATAATGTATTACTTGACCCAACTAAAATAGTCTTCTAATCATAATTACACCCCTTATTATATTGAAACGTGACATCTTTTCTTACAAGGTCCATCAACCCTATGAATGTTAAACCAAGATATTTTATACTTTTTACTCATTTAACCATTCTAGGTCAATATTGGACGTTAGGTAACTACATTGTATTTTATTTATTTATTATATAAAATATTCTGAGATAATTCATAATTAACTATTACATTTGAGTTACATAACAATAAATCAGATTCTATAACATCACAAATATAAAATATTTATTCTATTTATAGGAAGAATCCTCACACTAGGTATAATTAGTTATAACCCCTAGTTTAAACCATCAAAAGTCTGATTCACAAAAGAGGTTAGCATAGTAAAATGATATAGAGCCTCTTATTATAAATTTGTATTAATATAATTACTCATTGAATTTTCAATTTAGTGCATACAAGGTCAATGTTTAAATCTTGCACACATCACACCTATATATATCCATACCCATAACTAGTTGGATCTAATTGATAATAGTCAATCATAGGTCTATGTCTAGGTTGTCTTAGGTTTAATCATCACCTTAAGGAAGGATTTACTAGGAAAGATGAAGGGTTACATACCAGATGTCTCCTTACCTAGATGGAAATCCGAGGGACCCTACATTTATCCTTAAAATATTTTCTAAGGGATTCTCCTAGTCTATCCCAAGAATCAATAGAGCCAACTGCAAGAGTCCTAAACCACTATAGGGCCTTGCCTTTAAAAGAAGATTCCAACAACTTAGTAGCCACATATTCTTCAGTGATATGTCAATGAATGTTTCAAATTGTAGCCACATCTCTTATGTGTTCACAAGCTATTGTCTAGTTTTCACCTGTGAAATTAGGAAAACTCTTTAGTGCTGCTAGGGACACATGATGGTGTTGAGAAAATTTCAATGGGCTACCTTGATTAAAGGGTACAGATGAAAACTATTTTTCCATAGTAGGAATTGTGATATGTTGAACAACAACTATGTGGGTTGTATTTGAACCAAGGAGTGGAGATGAATCTTCTATAAATTCTTTTTTTAAAGATATTCCCCTCCTTTTAAAATGTAAAAGCAAGGGTCTCTCCTCCAAAACATGTGGTGTAGATTGTACTCTCCTTGTAGGGGATGTGCTTTGAGATGATCTCCCCTTTCTTCTTGTTAGAGGCAGTTGCAAAAAGTCAGAAGGTTTTGAACTCCTTGTTTCTATCCTTCTCATAAACCTGAATACAACTGGATCTTGTTGTTCTTGGTACCAATGGAGTCACCAAATATTCCTTGAAGAGAAACCTCTTTAGGTTAGTACTATGTAATCAGAATATTAGAGATAACATAGTCTTTGAAGATGAACTTCTTTTGTGGTCCCACCGGGCATGCCAAAATTGTTATACACTAAATTTTGCACCCTGATAAGAACTTGAGCCTAATAATCTAGTATAACATGAGAATCACTTCTAGGTTGTGGGACCTCTGCTAACTGAAGTGAAGCCTCCAGATTCTAGTCTAGTTTCTCTTGGATAATCACCTTATCTGCTTTTAAACATAAAAGTAAACTTGGAAGGAAAGGGATAGAAGGAGAACTAAAAGGGAAATAATTGAAAAGAAAATTATCCTACTAGGTGATACACCAAAGGTAACATGAATCATAACATAGTGTCGAAAACTAGCATGAAATCCTGAATCTAGCAGAACACAACTTCCTGAATAGGCTTGCATAAGTATTTCATAGAGAGGTCTAAAAAGAAAAGAGGTCATTCAAGGAAAGAGAAGTCTTCACAAACAATAGCATATTCAATGGAATAGATATAGAGTATGACCTGCAAACAAACATCCACTCGAGAAAATAGGCACAAGAATGAGACAAGGTAACAAGGGATGAAAAAAATCCACAAGATTATCTAAATCAAATTACCCAAAGTAGTGTACAAAGATGCAGAAGAAAAAAAGGCTGAAGAACTCCAAGATTTCTCTAATATTAACCACTATATTATGCTTCAGAAAGAATCCCAAAATTCTTGAGAACCTGAGGGTAGGATAAATACCATAGAAAGTCTTGCATAATCCTTGGAAGACTGAGAATTATGGACACATGAAAAGATTGAGGATAAAGAGAATGTCACAAAAAACTTCTTACATAATCTGAAACTCCTTACAAAAGAACATAAAATGACTTATATACAACCTCCCCTAAAATGTAAGCTCGGGAGTGAATCGATTAGATTACTTAGGGAAAATTAGGGTTTCCAATAGATTCTCAATAAACAATGTAGAAAACCCTAAACCAGTCAAGTCTGCTAATCAATGCACTTGGGGAATATCTCAAAAGATCTAATATGGCCATGAATGCATCTCCTATCACCATAAATTTAAGCAAATAAGTTGGTTGATCCATCTACTCAGTCTGCAAGTTGAAAACGTCACCACTGCCATGAAAACCCTGGGAGCAACATTTAAATATTTGAATTCAAACCCAAACAGTCATAGGTGGCGTGGAATTCCTGATCAATGACTCAGATTTGTAACTTTATGAACTTTAAAATATGAACATCGATCTACAAAAAGCTACCCACAAGCACATGATCAAATCTTCCATGTGCCTCATAGGCATAATGCCTTAAACGTTATCCATGCTCATCTTTATGTTCAAAGCATTATGCCCACCATCCAATCTTCATGAACTTGCTGTACCTTTACTACATTTAACCTGAGATGCATGATGTCATCTGTGCCACATGTCCTCATGGATTAATGTCTTGAACATTAGATCTCGATCACCTTGTCTTTAAGCCTTTACATTGTGAGTTCGATCAAATAAGACTTGATCGGTCTTTAATTTACCTTTGTCTGACCAGCCTGGCCCCACCATGAACATGTGGATTCAAGGCGTAATGCCTAAATGGATAGATCTCATGCACTTTGGAATCAAGGATTTACACCTACAATTGGATTAAAAGAAAATTTCTCAAAGATTATATTTACCTTGGTTACAAACCGCAAGTCCCACTCGGTCAGAAAAGACACATGTCATTCAGGCTTAATGACTTGATTGCTAGATCTCGAGCACTTTGGCATCATGTCTTTAAGCTGATCGTCCGATAAAAATACACTTGATAGGTCTTTAATAAGATAAAGACCCTGCATAAAGGTGACCCCACCATCTATGTGATGCAACGGCTTAATGGCTTGGAAATTAGATCTCGAGCACTTTGTCTTTAAGCCATAATGTGGACCACATGATCAAAAGAAACTTGATCAATATTTAACTTACTCCAACCTCAGCTAGCCTAACTCTGGGTTCATTCTGGGATTTCACGCAAGCCATAAGATTAGATCTTGATGAACGACCACAATCTTATCTGTAACTAACTCTGAACTTTCACTTTACCTAACTTCATTGAATCGGGTTTATTCAGAGATTCGGCGACTAAAGAAAACTCAAAATTGCGAGATGATCTTGCTAACCCCAGGTTAATCATGAGGTCACGCGCAATCCACAAGATCTATTTTGCATTGAAGGCCCATGCTTAATCTCATAAGAAATGACTTAACCTTGATCCCATTCAGCGATCGCACGAATGAAGAAAAGAAACCAACCATACTTAAACCTTGATTTTATCTAGAGATCACGAGATAGATTGTGTCATGAAGTCGCAGGACACTTTGACTAACTCTGGTTTCATTCTGAGATTACACGCATAACACACAATCAAAATCAAATAAATGACCTACATTTAATCTCTAGATGTAAAGAGCATATTCCATTTCCTTCAGCGATTACATGAATAAGGGATAAACAAGGAGATGTCAATGCGCACATGACTAATAAATCACTTAAGTCACTCAGAAAAGTAACTCAAAATTAGAAGAATTCACGAACGAGCTAGAGTTTTAACATGAATTTCAAAGGGTTTCTTGCACTTAGGTCTTTAAACATGATGTTAGCGAACAAATTTGTCCTTCAGTATATCTTTGATAGAATAACTCTATACCCCTTTTGAAAGACAAATAACAACTAATATTTGGGTAAGTGTTCTTTACTCACTTCCCTCTAAATATGATCTTAGGTACAACTCCCTAGGAATGATTTTTAATATTTTGATAACACCAATTCTATAGTTTTAACTTTTAACCTAAAAGTTTATAAAGGCCACTTCATCATTATTAGATGAGAAGCATGATAGTATTACCTTAGAAAAGATAAACAAATATAGAGAAGGGGAGAAAAAGAATAGTTTTTCTATCAGCAATGATTGTATGCAATTAAATAATTAACAACTATAAAATAATAGAATATGGATAAAATTAGGCTACTATGAATTCACGAAAATACACCACAGAATAAAATAGAATGTCAACACAAAACATTTTCTCATTCAATTCAAATAACACAGATCTGAAAGCTTAATCGTAATGTATTCTAAAATTGCAACATAGGCAACCATGTAAAATCTATTTTTTCAATAGTATCACCAAATTCAGTCAATATCTTTCACCAAATCTCTAAAAACTACCACACCCAAAATTAAAATATTTAGTTATGATTATTTTTCTCGAACACTTTCAATGTTTTTAGTACCAGTACTTGTAGTTTTAAAATGCCAAGAGGTCTCCCTAAAAACTTGAGCTCTCGGGTAAGCAGTTATAAAATAAAACCAAATTAAAAAGGACAGTTATCCTTAAGAGTCTTGCATGAAATTTCAAAGAAAAACTAATTGTCTAAATCAAGCTCTTTTTCCACGGCGTGATCCTCACTTCCCGCTGAGCTTCCATCTTCATTGGTAGAAGACTGGATGGGCTTCTGCTCTTTGTATGCTTGGATCAGCTCCTTTGCAACCTGCAGATGTGGGACCTTTGAATTTACAATTCGGGCCATTGAGGCCTCTTTGCTCCACTTTAGCTTCTTTACCTTTTCCACTAGCCCAAGTAGCTGATCAACACACAGGTATAGCATTGACTCGATCCTTGCCGTTTGTGTGAGATCCGTGGCCTTAGGATTAGCTTTTTCTTTAATTATTTTCATGGCTGAGTCAAAGGATTATAGGGATCCTTTTAACTCCTATTCTCCATAAGTTTATGAATAGGTGTAAGTGAAGTTGATGACTTTTAATTCATTTAGAGTAACTTTCTTAATCTGTTTGGCCTCATCTTTGTACTCCTTAGTTTCAGTGATGGTATTTCTAATCAGGGAAAACTTTAGTGGTGAATATTTTCCATTTGGTGAATCTCTCATGTACGTGAACCGAGATTTGGCAAATATAATGTGTAAATCAGGTTGTCCATGTTGCCCAGATTTTATAAATATTGGGTCAAATGCCCAGGCCCGTCGTCTATTGGTTTATGTATTTTTATCCTTTTCTATCAACATATCGCCAATCAAATCAATTGTTGGACACTATAAATTGAAACATTTCACCTACAATTTCCAAATCTTTTCATAATTGACGACCATATCCGCCAATATGTGGTTGATATTTAAGGTTAGGATACTGGTTAAACATGACATGTGTCTCTATTTCAGAGACTTTCAATGAAACTTTATGACTTTGAAAACTTTGTCCCAAAATAGATTTGACGTGTGTCTCTATTTGAAAGACTTTTGGGGGAATCTTTGCATCCTTTTAAACCTTGGCCCAAAATAGAATTCCTGCCATCCATCTGAGATCATCTAATGGTTATAAAAAGTAGGGTTGGCTCTTGTTAAAAGATATAAAATTAACTCACGAAACCTTAACAAAATAATAAAAGTCATTTTAGCTTTTGGGGTAGTGTGCCTGTCACCGCGATTTTTTTTCAATATTGAAAGATTCACCAAGATTTTATAGAATTTTCATATAATTGAAAAAAATCACCACGACAAATACTATTTTTTCGGTTCAAATTAAAATATTTTGCCAACAATATTAAATTCCCCCCCCCAAAAAAAATAATGGAGGATTTGTGAGTATTTTACACCTTTTCCCAGAAGGGGGTTTCTTAAAGTTTTCCCTGTTTCTAATGGTATAAATCCTCTAGCTTATGTTCTTTCTGAGAATGAAGAAGAATTATTCTTCAGTGGACTTTAGTGATTTATCCATGTAGAACTTATTGAAGCCATACCTGTCTATCTTGAGGAATTTCCTCATCGCAGAGACCCATTTCTCTTCTTCCCCGTCCTAGAATTCTCGCTGAGTCTTTAATTCCCCCAGTATGGCCTCGGTATCATGGAGGACCACATGAAATTCTTTAATATAATAGTGACCCCTATTGACTACCTCAGACATCCATTCATCCACAGAAGAGACTAAGACTCGGCCATGCTAAACTTGATTCAGTAGGTTTTTTTCTTTCGGCTGAGTTCAGATTAAAGACATGGCATTGAAATTTCAAAAGGAATTGATAAATTGGTATCTCCTTTTTTTCTTTACTATCCTGCCAAAACATCATCAACATTTGCTGGGTAGTTTCTTTAAACAAATGGTTTTTACCTACCCTATCCATGGTCCCCAACTCAATTTTGGTTACCTCAAAGTCTTTTGCTACAACTTCTTGTTTTTCTTCTTTTTTCCTATAAGTGGCCACTTCAGAAGTCCATTTCCCTATCTTCATGTCAGCAAACATCTAAGTGGTGCTCTTAACCTTTCTAGGTTTAGGATTTTTCTGAATATACTTACTCACATTATCTTGCACTAGGATGGAAATAGGAACCAGACTTTGTTTCTTGTTCTTAGAGGTGGTCACGCATTTTGGCATTGTACTTTCTATAGCCAATTGCTTAGTTATCTTTGTAGGTGTGTCCATCATGTCCAATGTCACGTCATCCAGATCAAAAATATCTTTTCCTACCTGTTCATCTTCCCCAATCTGGTAACTCATGTCACCAAAGTTATCATCATCCACGTTGATTGTCTCTATGTTCTCTTGAGTCATCTTTTCTTTACTTTGAGACCGGGTTCTTGATCTGGTGATCCACTGAGGTAAAACTCTAGGCAAGGATTCTATAGAAGGCTTCTTCTTGGAACTCCTATTTTTCCGCTTCCTGAGGAACGTGCATTGTCAATCGGTTTATGAAGATTAGAAACAGGGGGAGGGAAAGATAGAGATGAAATTTTAAATTCAATTGATTTAGGACAAGATTATTTTCTTCTTTTCTACAGCCACTTCTTAGTTAACTGAACCACATGCTGCATTCTCTATTTAGTATCATCTTCTTCATCTATTGTCCATTCAATATCATATTCTTCACTTTCCATCGATTTCTTGAAATTTGGTTCAATCAAATTTGAAATATCATGAGTCAACCCTTCCACATTGAATTGTAGCCTCATAGAAAAAATCTGGGATATGCATAGTCCATTGTGTTCTCTTTCTTTGAATTGAGACTCATTAGAGAAGTCCTCCCAAAAATATTCAAGATGGGGGATGGGAAACATATGAGACCTGAACCCTAGGCTTCCATTGGCAAAGTTCTTATTGTCAAATTCTGCTCTTTCAGTGTAATACTTGAAATAAAAATGCCTTAAGTCACTCCCTATGCTAATTGCATCTTCCATAGAAGCACTTGAAAATTTACCTAGTTGTATTGGAAACACTTTTTCCCATTCTTCCTCTGGGAGGAATCTTTTAAGCATAGTAGCAAGTTGCCTGCAGACTTCTGCAAGAACAAAATAGTCAAAGGTATACCTAGGCAGCCTCATGGGAGAATCTTCAAAGCCGCCAACCCTAATGTAGGTGAATCTAGAGAACTTGGTGTAGAAGCTTCCAAACATAGTTACAAACCACTAAGCTTCTGGTTTCATCCTTCTAGCAGAGTCTCTGGTTAATTTGAAATAGAGCTTTCCCATAAAGGTATCATGTACTCTCATGTAATTTTGGAATATATTACTTCTATGCAAGATAGGGAAATATTCGTAAACAAACATACCATCTGACCAAGGCTCACGAGGAATTCGACTCCATTGTCTACTATAGGCTAAACAATAAATAAGATAAGATGACATGAAAAAGCTACTCCCAGTAAGTTTTGAGTTATTAAGTTTCTCTCTCATTGAGCTAGAAATTAACTCAGCCTAGTCCAAGATTTTTTTTCCTTCTAGGATAATTTGAACATAACAAAATAGCCAGTTAGAGAAGAAATAAGTCTCTAGGGACCCTCTCACTCTTTGTAGCATCACCATAACATCACTGATATATGAGTGTACATGACTTCTATTGAACTTTTTGGGTAGACGCAAACCTCCCCTCTGAGGGTTTAATAACTAGTGTTTAGCCATAGAAGTACAATTTCCGTCTGCATTTTCTTTGAATTTGACAAGGGATTGTGCAGGGGAAAAGGCACAAAAGGTCTTCTCTGGAATGTGAAAATATAAGGATACAATTTCCCTATTAACAAACAATAAGACACTGCCATCCTTTTTAAGAATAGACTTAGTTCTTTGGTCGTAATTGTGAATGCATTCATAAATCATCTCATGGAAAATTACTGCGGGAGGAAATGTAGCAGCAATGTAGAGTCTGCTATGTAGAATTTCCAAATCTAGAATTTTGCTATGGAATTGGAAAGTCTTTCTGATAACCCTTATAAGTCATAACCCTCCTGGTTAGTGTCTGTCACAATTGAGCCTTCTCAAACTAGACTTGAAACACTCTCAAACAAGTGAAAAGAAGACTTCATAACTGTAACAATCTTACATCTGCCACTGAATTCTTTGAATATTTTTCAATTTTAAATTTAAAACACCATAGTGAGGGCAGCCTTGTTGGAATTATATTGAGATGATGTACTGAGAGGGGAGGGGTGAATAAGTACCTCTAAAAATTTTCCTTGGTTAGCCCATTAACGCTTAATCATCAGTTTGTAAATTATCTTATCTAACTGTTCATCTTTCTTTATGCATATGCAATCATATCATAAATTCTTTAGTATGTAACCATAATAGAAACATTCATGAAAATAGATAACACATAAC
>MU225866.1:743023-787270 GCA_018584345.1 Thuja plicata | reverse complement strand
TTTAGTTTCCTTAACTCAACCATTCACTTGGTCTTCTTGTTAAATCTTCTTCATCAACAATAGATATGGTACTCAAATAGATAACAATAGTCTCACCAGTAAAGGTTTGACAACAATGACAAAATAAAAATTGCTTGCATTGTCACTTTCCAACACATTAATCCATCTAAAACCCATCTAAACAGATAATCAACTGAAACAGACAATCAACTAAAATAGAACCACAAACACACACAAACATGCTCACGAATCCACGTCACTTGATAGATTCAAATAGGATATTCAATCAGATTATTTGTCCCTCAATAGGACAAAATAAGGGTTTAGGGTATGGGTTTGGACCTGAATACTATCTCCCCTCTCTTACCATTGAGATTATTGCGATAGGGAATGCTCACTCCTGCAAATTCAGGGAAGACGTAGCCCGGTACCTACAAACCTGTCATCACAAAGATGAACATACATGCATATATAATATAGCAAATAATGGTTGAGATAAGGTTATTGTGTGGATCTCGCCGAAGTAAGTAACTACAACTCTGTCCCATACCATGCCAAGCACATCAAATAGTAAAGTACAACATACAATGATCCATGTGCATTTAAATCTAGGATCAATATTGTTTGAAACCATAATCGAAATGAAATCCTAACATATACATAAGCATCATAAAGTAACCATAAATCACATGTAAAAGATGATATTGTTAGAAACACTGAGAGGGGGGGGTGAATCAGTGTTTGTCTATTTATTACTTTTCAGCAACTTAAATATAAATCAAACATACATTGAATGAAGCTTAACATAAGAACTCATAACACATGATATGATTACGGGGAAACCTTGATCAGAGGAAAACCCTGGTGGGAATTAGTACCCACAAATATTGTACTAAGTATAATGAACCTGTTAAAGTTCCTTTGCCCTGTTAGAAGTAGTCTTTACAATATGAGTACAATGACCTAGTTAAAGGTCTGACCCTGTTAGGATTCTTTTACAAAACCCTGTTAAATGTATATGGCTCACTGCCCAATAGAATGAAGGCTACAACCTTCTAAAAGTTGATATACACTATACCAAAAATGAACTACTGTGATGACACTGCTGTCTAATCAGTTCTGTGTATGTGTGAATGCTCTTACTCTTTTAAAGAGCTATATCATATACTGACTTCATCATAGTTCTCTTCTATATCTTCCTCTTACATAATAATTGACACTTGTAACATAAATTTACATTACAAACTTATATGTTCATATCCAAATAGGCGCAACCCAAAACAAGACTCTAGTCGGCCCTAAAAAAAATACACAACACTTTCAAACAAGTCGGCTCAAGAATGCTTACAACAATGCTAATTACATCATTACAAACATGTAATCAAAGGTGCTTAGCCATTACATAAAAAAATAATTCACGCTGATCAAAACACTAGTCGGCTTCCATGCTCTATCTTCTGGACTACTAGTCTACTAATCTGTCTGTAACTTCTCTGTACTATTGTTACATACTATGTGTGTCTGGATTTAGTATGTAAACATGTCATAGAACATATATCTGAACACACATATGCTGACTTGATCTCTCGCACGTGCGTTGATGTGCTGATCACTGAATATCTCTGTCTGCCCTGTTTCCTTAGTCATTTTTCATTCATGAAAGAAACTTAGTATGACTTTGTTTCCATGATGACAACGAAAAATGATTCACGCATCCTCAGGAAGTCATCTTGCCAACAATCTCCCCCTTTGTCATTTATGGCAACAAAGGAATGTTGCCAAGTTTCTCAAATGACTTAACACAAAAAAGTAACTGTATATCATAACATCTTTTACATATATACATATACTTCTCTCCATATATACACATTCTATATTACTCCCCCTTTGACATTAATGACAAAGGTGTACAAAAAACTTGTAAGTCTTCTACATACTTACTCCATGTAAACTTCAGGGTACACAATCTGAAGAGATTGGATCTCTTTTTGCCAGAATACTTTCATTGCATCTACTGTCTGAAGATGCACGCATAGAGCATATGTTAGTTTCTCCATTTTCATCATATCCATACAAGGACCTTGATCATATGTCACAATGGTGGCATCAATCTATTTGATGTTCTCATTAAGGACTGCTAGGGATGGCGCAAGTGCATTTCTCAATTGAGTTTGTCTAACTCTTATCTTGCTGATTTCCAACTTAGCCTTTTCAATCTTGTCTAACTAACCTTGATAGACATTATTGCATATGTTCATGTCTTCCGTGGATGTTTCAACTAATTTTCTGATGCTATCCACCATGTTTTCTACCTCTTCTATCTTTTTAATATGCTCAGAGGTGAACTTCACTCTGTCCATGTAGTTTGCTATGACTTTCTTTCCCTTAGCCACTAATTATTTTAGTATGGATTGCCCAATATTTAAATATTTTAGGTCTAAGGTAAAATTCTTTACCAATTAATCCAATCTCTCCTTCTTATATTCATCTTCTACAATTTTAGTAGCAGAGTCTACTAGACTTATAAAATGTGATTTGAAGTTTGTCAGAATGCTGTCCACATCTTCAACTGATTGAACTTTGGCTAATTTATTGTCAGCAGGCACTAAGTCATTCAATATGTTCACTGATTCCAAAAAGTGAGGGTTCCTCAGCACTTGTTTCTCTTTTTCTTTTTCCATAGCAAGAATGCTGATCTTGATTAGGTCTTCTTCTCCCCATGCATCCAAACCTGCTGAATCAGGAGTTAACCTTGACAACAATGAGGTAGATGGTTGAGTGGATGGTGAGAATATAGTATTCTAACTAGTATCTATGCCTTCACTCTTTACTGGTATCTCTTTTATTGGTGTCTCATCACCTTTTTCTTCATTCAAGTCAGTTGGATCATTGGAGGGAACTTCATCTTGTTGTGCAAATGTATCATTAGTGCACATTTATTCAGTGCTTACAAATGCTTTATCAACTTTGCCCATGTCTTTTTCAGATGTTGTCATGGATATCTTGATATTATCAACCACTATAGTATCTTCTGAGTCTTTTTCTGTATCATAAGTTATTGTCACTATGGGTGCTAAAATCTGTGGACCTGTTATAGGTGCTTTCTGAATCACTGGTTCTATAACCTATTTGGGAGGACCTAGAGTTAATTTTGTAGTAGGTGTCATTGATGGATACATGTGTCTATCCATAAATACTTGTGAAAATGCCTTTTCAGTCTCTTTACCTATCTTCTCATACTCTTTGTTTATAATTTGTAAAGTCCTTGTCTTGGTTATGAGATGAGGCTTCACCAGATCTAATATAATAGCCTTCTCATCATGTGAGCATATAGGGAGAAGAGTATCCAATGTTTCTTCTCTAATCCTCATGTCTTCCTATATTGCATGTCTTTTTATGATCTCTAGTATGTTCCATAACTTATTTGATATCACTGTTTTGAGTTAAAGAACATACTTCTTAAACTTGATCATATGAGATATGATCATAGAATGTATCTCAGTCTTATCCATCTCTTGATACTTGTCATAGACTTTAGAAAGTGTATCTAATCTCCCTTCATTTACAATCCTATTCTTCAAAACATTTAGAATAGGTATAAATCCTACCTTAGGAGGAGCTTGAGTATTCCTTGCTTTGCTCCGAGTGTTCCTTGATGATGGATGATTTGTGGGCACTTGCTTTATTCCTCTAGACTTCTTTCTTGGTATAGAAGGTGGAGATGAGTCTAGGTTAATAGTGGTAGAAGGCGCAGAGGTGCTCTCTACTTTCTTCTTCTTTTGGATCTCTTCAATCTTCTCAAGTTATTTGGCTATCTTGGCTTCTCTAGCTTTGTCAAGATCTTCTTGAGTGACTCCATGAACTTGTAGAATGTTAGATGTAATTCAAGATGCCTTCCTTTTGTTATTAGCACTATGTAAGATGATATCCACTTCATTAGTCTTCTCTCTGTGAGTGCCCCACCTTGGCTTATTAGGATATTTGGGTGCAGACAATAGAACTTGTGTATATCCTTCTAACACATGTTCTTCCACTTCATAACCAAGGGGATGAATCCGTTTGGTTCTAGGTTCAAATTCCTCCATGCAAGTGCAATATGTTTCTACCATGAAACATATGGTATCCTTATATTTTTCAACTATCTTCTCAAATAATCTGAACCTATTATTCATCTTAATCCTAAATGTCTTGATATCCATATCCATGGCATCCCTTACACTGCTCTCTAAAGTGGCCTTAAGAGAAATCTGAGACATTGTGGGTTTTCTCCTATCTAGGTAAAGGTTTGCAACCTTTCCAACAATATGGAAATACAAGTAGATGATCAAAGATCCAAACCTGAATGTCTTGCTCCTATCATGCTTGATGATTCAAATGTTGTCAATTAGTTGAGCACACAAGATCTCACATAGGTTGTATTGAGTGTTACCCTTCACCATTCTAATAGCTACTAGGACTGTTGCTACAGAGACACTATTCAACCTACTTTCTTGCTGAAACTTATACCCAAGTATCATAGTTAGAATTTTATGTCATCTTCCTTGATAGGGTCAACTTTCATCCCACACTTGTCACTTCTAGATATGAAAACTTGTTCAATTTTCTTCTTGACATCCTTGTCAGTAGGAAAAAATGGTCCAGTTTTAGGGAGTCCAATTAATTCATGGATTAGGTTTATAGTGATGTGAACAGGAACCTCACCAATCTAGTAAAGATCATCATGTATTCTTCTTAGCAAAGGCTTCACCCATTCTAGCTCATCAAACTCATGTGCATTAGAGTATTCGAAGATAGGGTTATCAATAAAGTGCATGAACTCATCCTTGAATGTATATTTAGGTTTCATCATAGATCCCATATGAGTGGCTATGCTGATATCTCCTACTGTTTCCTTCTTACAGTAAATATAAGCACAAATATCTTCTACGTGAACAACACCTAGTGGGGTTTTGGAGAAATCTCCTTCCACATCATCCAGGATGGATTTAAATGGATGTTTCTTGAATACAAATCTCTTCCTCTCTACAATATCAAATACTACTAGAGTTTCCATACTTACTTGGAACTTGATTAAGTAGGGTTTCATGAAATTTCAAAATGGTGTGACTGCTAGGGTTCCGTTTCAACTTCTTATCCATTTGTTTAATTTCCAAATCTGTTATGCTTCCATGCTTTGATGCTCAGTGCTCTAGTGCTCTCCAAATTCTGTGATCTTGAATGCAAGTGTGAAGAAGATTGAACATTTACTTTCTTTTATAAAAGCTACTGCATTTAATGTTTGCAACCGTATGCAAATTACTCAGAGAATTTGCAACTTTGATCCTGATGCATTTGAGACAATGCATGTATGCATACTACAATATTATGTGCTTATAACCATGAATCCATATGCGCATACTCAGAGGTGAGTATACCATCCGCGCAGGGGTCCTGAGCTAGAATAGACCCCCCTAAGAACAAGAAGGTCTATTCAAGTAGAAGTAGAGGGTGTGTCCACTGTGGATGCATCAACTACTTTGTCAACATCATTGTCCTTCTTTACTTCAACCCAAATTTTGCTTGACTCTTCTTTTTCTTGAACAAACTTGACTTCTCCTTCTTCTTGAAATAGTGATTTCTTAGGATCCTCTTGCTTTTGATTTTTGGATCTACAAAACCTTGAGATGTGTCTAGCCTTTCCACATGCGTGACAAATGATAGGAGGTCTAATGCTTTTGTTCATGATGCTACATTGCTTTGCTGTGTGACCATTGTAGTTACATATCTGACATGTAGCGTTCTGCAAATTTCTTTGAGGTTGATTTCTCTAGTTGTTTTGATTCATGCTTCTTTGATTTGTTGTGCAATGTATAGGCCTATGACCAAACTTATTATAGGAGAAACAATAACCATTGAAAGGGCTTACCTCTTTGCAATCTCTTGCCAAATGACCATGTTTTTTACATGCATAACAAGTTCTGTTAACTTGCTTGATTTCCCCTTTAGGTGGATCTGTTTTGATCTTTGTAACACTTTCAATTTTATTTTCTTCTGAAGATGCTTCATGTGATTCCTTTCTTTCTTGCAATGAGTTGATTTTAATTTGTGCTACATTGTATCAAAGACTAGTAGTGTTGCATTTTTTATTTTGTGCATTAAGCTAAGATTGAAGTGAATCAGAAATTGTGTGGAGTTTATCAATCTTATCTTTTGCTTCTGTTAATTGAGATTCCAACTTCTTCTTTATGTTTTCCAATTCCAGGACTTTCATGTTTGCTTTCAAGAGTTCATCATCTAGTTATTTGCTTTCTTTTATCTTTTCTTCAATAGTAATTTGGCTGTCTGTGAGCTGTTCATCCAGATTTTCAATTTTATCTTTTAGAGACATATTATCTTCATTGAGCTTTTTGACCATTTTCCCTAAATCACTTTTAGAACAATATTTCAAATATTTTCTTAATTTCTTGATAAGCATTTGTGAGCCATCAACTTTAAGTCTAAGTTCTTCATTTTCTTTTTCAGATCTATCAAGATCTTCAAGAGCTGCTTCAAGATTCTTTTTCAAATGTTTTACTTCTGCTGATTTCATGATCTCCTCAAGTGGTTAAACTTTCTTTCAGAAGACCAGAGCTCTGCTAACAATTGTTAGAAACACTGAGAGGGGGGGTGAATCAATGTTTGTCTATTTATTACTTTTCAGAAACTTAAACATAAATCAAACATACATTGAATGAAGATTAACATAAGAAATCATAACACATGATATGATTACGGGGAAACCTTGATCAGAGGAAAACCCTGGTGGGAATTAGTACCCACAAATATTGTACTAGGTATAATGAACCTGTTAAAGTTCCTTTAACCTGTTAGAAGTAGTCTTTATAATATGAGTACAATGACCTGGTTAAAGGTCTGACCCTGTTAGGAAACTTTTACAAAACCTTGTTAAAGGTATATGGTTCATTGCCTAGGCTCACTACCAAATAGAATGAAGGCTACAACCTTCTGAAAGTTGATATACACTATACCAAAAATGAACTGCTGTGATGACACTGCTGTCTGATCAGTTTCATGTATGCGTGAATTCTCTTACTCTTTTAAAGAGCTATATCATATACAGAATTCATCATACTACTCTTCTATATCTTCCTCTTACATAATAATCGACACTTGTAACATAACTTTACATTAAAAACTTATATGTTCATATCCAAATAGGTGCGACCCAAAACAAGACTCTAGTCGGCCCTAAAACAAAATACACAACACTTCCGAACAATTTGGCTCAAGCGTGTTTACAACAATGCTAATTAAATCATTACAAAAATATAATCAAGGGCGCTTAGCCATTACATAACAAAATAATTCATGCTGATCAAAACACTAGTCGGCTTCCATGCTTTGTCTTCTAGACTATTGGTCTACTGATATTTCTATAACTTCTCCGTACTATTGTTCCATACTATGCATGTCTGGATGTAGTGAGTTATTGGACTCAAAAATCTTAAGGAACTTAATATTGTCAGAAAACATAATGGCGACTCAAGAAATCACTTAAGAAGGAAAAGTAATAGACTTGGACTAACATTGGCTCTGATTGGGGACTGCTTTTGTCAAAATGCAAAGAACTCAAAAACTCTGGCTTCAAAAACTATAGAAAGGGTTCAGAATAAATTCACAACAACAGGAAGGAAAGACAAATGATAGGAAATAAAACTAAACCTAATATGTACAACTATTCACATGACACAGGACTCAGAGCTTGAAAAGTTTCAGGTCATGGCCATTGTAGGAAAATGGTAAGATTGTTCCATCTGAGTAGGAAAATTTAAAATAATTAGGTCCTAACTCTTCTGCAACAATGAAGGGTCCTTTGTACAGCGATTCAAACTTTCCATGCACTCCCTTTGGTTCCTTCCTCTTGTCCCAGAGCAAGACTTCATCTCCTTTCATAAACTTTCAAGGCCTAGATTTTTTGTCAAAAATATTCTTAACTCTGGCTTGGTGTTCAGTAATTTTGTCTACCAATGCCTCCCTTTCTTCTTCCAATTTGTGCAAGTACTTGATCCTTTTCTCCAAAGAGTCTTTAAATGTCTGATCTTCAATAGCCATTTATATTTTTGCTGCCGACAGTTCTAAAGGAATTGATACTTGAGCGCCTACTCCATAGACCAACTCAAAAGGTTCCATGCCAATTTCTCTCTTGGGAGTAATTCTATTAGCCCAAAGAGCTTCATAGAGTTTATTGTGCCAATTCCTACCACTGTCATCTACCAATTTCTTCATAATCATAATCATATTTTTATTACTTGACTCCACTTCCTTATTACCCTGAGGAAAGTAATATGATTAATGGGCCAGTGAAATACTATGATCATAACAGAAAAGAGATGGCTCTTGTGATGAGAAATAGGTATTGTTAGCTACAATCTTTTTAGGTGCTCCAAAGTGCATAAGAATATTGTCTTTCAAGAAATCACACACCACTTGAGAATTTTCTTTCTTGGTCAGGATGGCCTCAGCCCACTTAGTGAAATAGTCGGTTGATGTTAGAATATAAATATGACCAGCCCTTGACTGAGGATTATATAGACCAATAAAATATATTCCCCATTTCTTAAAAGGCTCACTCACCACAACAGGTTTCAAAGGTAAAGCAACTAATTGGGGTCTTCCAGAAAACAACTGAGATTTTTCACAATTTCTGACGAATGCATATGCATCTTTGAACATCGCTGGCCAATAAAAATAGTTTTGAAGAATTTTAAAATCTGTCATGGTGGAAGAAAAATGACCCCACAGGCTTCTTCATGAAATTGTTTTAGCAACTGCAACTATTGACTTTTATCCACACATCTGAGGAAAGTTTTGTCGAGACCCCTCTTGTATAAAGTACCTTGCCATATCACATATTTCTCTTCTTGGAGTCTCAAATTAGGCCTTTCCTTGGGTGTTAACTATGCAGGGCACTCTCCATAAGTTAAGAAATATGCTATATCACAAAACCAAGAGTCTGTCAAACTAACCAACAATACCTGAGATGTTTCTCCTTCTAATCCTTCAGATTGATTCAAATTCTCTGCTATAAATTTACAAAGACCTCTTCCTCTGACTAGCTTAGTGGGTTTTATTGTCAAATCATATTCCTATATTTTTGTTACCCACATTGCTCTCCTATTCACGGTTATTTCTTGTTGGGTGAGAAGGTTTTTCACAATTGTATCAGGGACATACACTATAGAGTGCGAATGAAGGATATAGAATCTGAATTGATTAACTGATTTCACTATGGAAAAAGCTTGTTTCTCTATGGAAGAATATTTTAGTTCATGTTTTTTAATGGTGTACTCATGAAAGCAATAGGTGCTTCATTCCTAGAAACATCCTTCTGAGTTAAAATTATCAACAAGGAGTGATCAGAAGCATAATAGTAAATGACAAAATCTTTCTTGTAGTCAGGATAAAATAGAGTGGGAGCATTTTCTAAGGCATTTTTTATCACATTAAAGGCCTTCTTACCCTCTTTTTTCCATTTAAAGGGTTTCTTTTCACTCATCATTCCCACAATATGCCTAGTCAATTTAGAAAAATATGTAATAAAGGCTCTCAAGAAGTTGATCTGACCAAAAAAAGAATTGTCCCCTATCCTTGTTGATGGTAGGCTGATCTGATGGATTGCCTTTACTCTTTCAGGATCAATTCTGATTCCTTCTTTGGAAACAATATGACCTAATAGTTTTCCTTCTGTCACACAAAAGATGGACTTCTTAGGGTTAAGTGATATACCATGCTCTCTACACCTCTGAAGGACTGATTGAAGGTTTGTGAAATGATGCTTTCTTCTTTTAGAGTAAACCATCAAGTCATCAAGGTAAATCACTATTATCCTATTTCTCATGTCTATGAAGGAAGAATCCATAGCTCTCAGAAAATTAGCCCTGCATTGATCAATCTGAAGGGCATTCGGTTGTATGAAAATGTTCCCCGTGGTGTAGTAAAGTCAGTTTTGTGCTTGCCTTCATCTGACACACTCACTTGATTATAACCTAAAAATCCATTTAGGAGGGACATCATTTCAGATCCTACCACAGTTTATAAAATATGTTCCATTTTAGGCAAAGCGTAATTATCTTTTAGGATGGCTTGATTCAAGTTACAGAAATCAACACAGATTCTTATTTCTCTTCTTTTCTTTCTCACCAATATTATATTTGCAATCCACATTGAGTGATGAAATGGGGTAAATTATCCTTGCCTTCAAAAGCTTGTCCACCTCCTTCATAATAGCTTTTGATACTTTGGGATTATATCTCTAGAACTTTTTCCAAAATGGATTAGACTCTGGTTTCATGGGAATATGGTGGCTAAATTTTCCTTTCCAAAAATCCTTTAAATCATCGTAGTTCCAGGAAAACACATCCATATAGGCGATCAACAAGACTTGCAGGTTTTCCTTTTCTTGTGCAGACAAGGTTTTTCCTACAAATATCCATTAGGGTTCTGTTGAAGTTCCGATATTTATTTTATCATATTCTTTCAACACTTCTGATTGCTGACCCTTCTTTGAGATATAACTATCATCCTTCCTTGAAAAAAAACTTTCCAGGGAGACCAATCCTTTAGGAATTTTATTACTTTTCAACTAAACAACCTCTTCTACTGGAAAAGACTCAAAAATGGCCTCTTCACATCCTTCATCCACCCCTTCAAAATAAATAGAAGAGAAGGCTTCTACACTTTCCATAAAATCATTTATTCAAGCATCATTTTCAAAAACTTGCATATGTTCAATGTTGTCAGGAACAACGGGCCTATATATCATCCCAATTCTATATATATCCATCTTAAAATCCAGATGAGGGAGCAATAGGGATGTTGATACTGCCAAGGAATCATCTTGCGAGTTCAAAATTATCAGAAATGCCTCTATAGAAAAAGATTCAAAAGCTTCAATTTCATTTCAGACTAAACTCCTATAATGTTTCAGACGTTCATTCTTAACTATAAACTGGCCTTTTACCTGCTTGACTATCAGCTCTGGATCACCTCTTACTGCTAGTATTTCAATCCCATGCACTTTTCCCTCTTGTAATCCTAATAATAGAGCCTCATACTCAACAGTGTTATTAGTATTTTTAAACTCTAATTTATAGGAGAAAGGGAGATATTCACCATCCAGACCCTTTAGTACCACACCATCTCCAAATCCAGCACTAGCACAACTGCCATAAAATTTCATAAACCAAATCTATCTGTTCTCATCATAGGCTATGGGGGCTAAAGAAACCTCCTCTGAGAAAATCATATAATTACCAAATTCACAATCTTAAAAAATAATTTGTGCTTTTGGATCATCAGAAGGGAAGACTTTATATTTATTTTTTGCTTCTGGTTCTAGCTTAACCTTCCTCTTTCCTATAGGGATAACTTCTTCCGACCAATCCATCTTAATTTCTCCCCCCATATCCCTGTAGAAAGTTCTTCTTAAAAGCATCCCGTAACTTGCAGGTATATCAGCAAATAGGATAGTTAACTTTATCCTCTTATCAGGGTAGGCTGCTAAAACAACTTGAGTATATTTTACCTGAACAATTAAAGGTACTTGCTTACCATCCATGGAATAACATCTTCCAAAGGTCTTGGTCAGGGTCAAACCTAGGGTTTTGGCAATAGATGATGGAATGATATTATCAGAGGCACCTGAGTCTATGATACAATTACTTAACTTGAGGCCATTAAGGAGTAGGGAAATATAAAAAGGATCGGGTTTTCTCACTTCATCAACTTCACATTTTTCTTCCAACGTAGAAGTAGTGGATAACTCATCTTGATCCATAATGATAGGTGGTGTAACTGTGGGAATTTGAATAGGATTATTAGTTTGGTCTATGACATACTGATTTGTTAAGGGGGAATGTGAAAGATTGCCTTTGACATATCTAACCATCCTATCAAGTTCCTTGGGGTTTAATCTCAAGTATTTCGCAGGGGAAATTTGTATAGCAGATGACTTGGAGAATTCAATGATATCAAATAAAGATGTGCCAACATCTTTTTGTACAACTTTAAAATCATGAGCTCTAGGACTAGAGGGAAAATTATTACTTATAGGATCTTTGGTCTTCTGAAAGGTAGCTCATGATTTTGGAGTGTACTTAGAGGTCTTTTGATTGTGAGTCAGCATAGCACATGTTGGATCTTGAAGAGTGACCAAAATACCTCCTCTTTTGGAGTCAGATTCATATTCAAAGTAATATGAGCCAGAGTCACCAGGTCTCACTTGAGCTATCTTCTCTACAGTGCATGTTAATCTCTTATTTTTGTTGATCATTAATGTCCCACACTTAGTCATTTATCTAGGCAGGTTAGCTTGTCATCACTGTGGCCGAGCTATCCAGTATAGGCCAAGTTATCCAGCATAATTGTTGCCAAGAAGATTTATGGTTGCTGAGTGACTCAGCAATCAAGCAAAATTTGATCATGTTCATGTCGAGTGCCAGGTGCTTAAGTGTCGAGCAAGACATTTTTGACATACATGTATGGAATGACACAAAATTGTAGGTAAACCATTTTGGGCTGACTTTTTCATGCATTTAATGATTTCAACATATTTAATTATGCATTTAATTATTTTATCCTATACACGACATGGAGCCAATTAGAAAATTGGAATGCCTAAGCGCATAAGCTTTTGATCCTGATCGTTGATCTACATCTAATCACTAGATTTGTAAAGTATATTAAGATTGCTTCTTAAACCCTAAACTATATGGGAATAGAGTGTATGCATACAAAGAGATGTGCTAAGAGTTATTTCAAGGAAGAAGCATAGATCTAGCAGAGTGACAGAGCAGTGACCAGCAGAGTAAAGACATCAGATTATAAGATCAGAAAAGTTATTGGAAAGAGGAGATTCGTTATCAGCATCAGAGTGCACATCGAAGGATCATATCTTGAGATATTCTAACAAGTGTATCCATTGAAATCTCTTAACAGAGTGGTTCTAGCATACCTTTCTAAATCTCTTGGAAGAGTGCTTACTTTTTTGTAAGTTTAAATCCTTTTACAAGGTAGATTGTAATGATCTAAAGCTCTTAACCAGGCAGACCTTTAACTAGGTAGATTACATATTGTGATCAAACTTTGTAGCCCTAACAGGCACACTTTATTGCTGTAGTAGTGAAGATCTTTGTGGGTATCATCCCCACCCCATTTTTACCTATTTGGGTTTCTGGGTTACCAAAATTCTATGTCATGAGTTATTTATTTCATGTTGTAGATGCTAATAGTTGTTAGATTAATTACATATATGTATGAATGTGGACCAGTTAGTTTTAAGTGATTAAATTTCAATATCTGATTCACCCCCCTCTCAGTATCTTGCTTTCACAATATTATATTTCCAACAATTGGTATCAGAGCTCAATTCTCCTACAAAAGGTTTTAATTAGCCCGAGAGTACAGATCTGGAGATGGAGATTTAAAAATTGGGTAAAGTCATTGAGAATTAGAAGATTGAAATTTAGCTAGCATTACATCATCTTGAGACAGCTAGACAAGAATTGAGGAATTCATTGACATATAGGAAATATTTGGCCAAACAAAGGAATGATACTCATTATCAGGAAGAAGACACTGCAAATCTATTTTAGAATGGAGATTCTACTGAGAGATATGCAACAATTGCAGATCTACTGGAAAGGAACAATGCACTGTGTGAAGAAGTCAGAAACCTGTAAAGAGAACAAGATATGCAGACAGTAAGACTATGAGAAGTAGTGGAACAAAAGAATAAATTTGAAGATGACAAAGCTATGGCTGAAGAAGATAAAATAATGATGACTGTTAGACTTGATGAAAGGACACATGATTTACAAATGATGAAAAACAATCAAGTTGACCTAGCAAATCAACTGCTACTTGCAAATCAGGAGATTAGTAGGAAAGACATGGAAATAATGAATCTAAGATCTGAGAACAGACAATTGAAGGATGAATTAACATCTGAGAAAGAAATGAATGAAAGGTTGAACAGACCTAATGAAGCTTTGACTCATTTTGAGAACTTGATGGAAGCATCAAGGAGATTAAAAGATTCTTCTGGATTAGGCCACACTGAACAACATACATCTATTGAGAAAGGAGAATCATCTAAGATTGGTGAAAAGAGGAATACAAAGACAAAGAACAACAAACCTATATGCCACCACTATGCAAAATTAGGACACACAACAAACATCTTTCAAAGAAAGAATGGTAAGTCCAATCCTAAACCCAAGTTCAATGGTTATTGCTTTAACTGCAAGAAGTTTGGACATAAAGCACATGAATGTTGGGCTAAGGCAAATGATGCACCTCCCACACCAATAATCAATGAATATTGTTACAACTATAAAAAATATGGACATAAGGCACAATATTGCAGATCTAATGCTAAATAAAAATGGACATCAAATACACAAGAAAAAGCACCAAGGAAAGGAAACACTTACAATTGGGATTATAACACAAGGGAAAGTTGTCATTATTATGAAGAGTATGGAAATGCATGTGAAGACTACATAAAGACACATTTCAGAGAAAGATCTAAGAGTTGGATGAATGGAAGCCTAGTTTGCTTTACTTGTTTGAAAATTGGTCATACTAAGAGAGAGTGCAAGACAAGAGTAGTACAAATGAACCAGAAATGGGTAAGGAAAATAGAACCAAGCAGCAGTGACTACTAAAGCCTTGGTCACCCAATCCAATGGATCAGGTGATCACACCATCTCAAACTAAGAAAAAGAGGTATGTAAGGAACTACATCTAAATTTCATATCTTACACCAGTTCCTAACATATAAATGTGCCAAAGTCCATATCTACATATGTTAAGATGCACCAGGACATATTTGAAGAGATGTACTGAGTAGAAGTCTAAATGCACTATAGGTGCCGAGCATCAGTGGTATGCACTAAGGCCGAGCTCTTTAGTGTGTGCCTAGCTGATATGGTTGGCCGAGTAAGTTTTTCTGATGGACGAGTATGGTTAGCCGAGTGGTATGCAAGTTGTGTTAGTCAGCCATGGACAGTTGTTTGGCACTAACCCAACAGGTAGGACATTTAATGTTGACCTACTTTGACCTTTGGAGTCTATAAAAGGATAGAGTCATTTATTCTTCATTCTTACCTTATGATTTAGAATTTCACAGAGAAATTGAGGATTTGTGAACTTGATTTATGCAAAGTTTTCTCGAGGATCTTTTTAGCGTGTCATTGGCAACCTTAAAGTGAACAGTGCAAAGTGTGACTTGCCGAGGTACTCTATTCATCACCTTCGAAACCCTAGTCTTTGATATCATGGCTATAAGTTCTTTCGCAGTAGTCAAGGGTATGGAGAAGGAGTTGAGACAAGTTCAATTGGTGAGGAGTGACACCTGTGCACCTCCCAACTTCCGTGTAGTTCCAGAAAGCGCTATCTAGGGTGATTTGACTGGAGCCCTATCATCAATTCCACCCATGGTACTTATGATACATGATGTAAGATCTTGTTATATGGTTAAAATTTGTGAAGTCGGGAACAATGAATTGAGAGAAGCTTTCTTCAATCAGGAAGGCAAAAGAAGTAGAGACCACCTCTGAGCCATAGAAAGCTGAAGAAAAAATTTCTACTGAATCTACAAAAACTAGAGTAGAACTAAAAGAGAAAATAGATACACTGAAAACTATGGATCTGATAGTAGATATTCTAATTGACACCATAATTGATGACACTAGCAATTTGGATGCCAAGGGTCAGGATGAGCCGGTAGAAACAAGTATTGAATCACAAATCAAGGCTACTAAGGCCAATGAAGAGAAAGATGAAGAGAAAAATGAAGAGAAAGAAGCCGAGAAAGAGAAGACAGAAGAACAAGAGGTAAATACTGAAAATCCACCTATTTTAGAGGTTTTGCAAATAGTTTTAGATAGTGGAGAGGAGATAAAGGATACTGAGCCCAGAGAACAAGAGGTTGTACAAGTGTTGGTTAATCTACCACACTCTGCATCATCTACTCCCATTGGTCCTAAAACTAGGGGTATGCCTGATCATCAGACAATCTTGACTGAATTGAAAGATGTAATGGGAACTAACACTATTAAAGGAAAAGGTGTTGATGAAACAGAGCCGAGCATCAGCTCACCAGAACTCAAGAGGAGGAAAATAATTAAGTAGAAGTCTCCAAACCTAAATGTCACATTAGATGAAGTCATTGTGATTCCAAAATGGGATCCCAATGATTTGTCTTTTGAATAGATAGAGACTCTTCAAGACCTACTTAAGAGGAAGAAAAGGCAAGACTAATGAAAAGAGAGAAAAAACAAAAGCAATTTTTATATGACATCAAGGATATTTTTGTGAAAGCTTTTGACATGGAAGATGAAACTCCTCAAGAACCTATTCTGGAATAGTTAGTTCACATTGTGCAGAAGGTCAATGATGAAAACATTGAGGCTAATGAAAAGTTGTTGCAATGGTCCAAAATAAAATTTGAGAACAAAGTCTTGGAGAAGATCTCGGCAGAGATTGCTACAAAATAGGTTGAAATTTCTTCTCTTGTAGAGATTCTTGAGGAAGTTGCAAATAATGTTTATTTTTTGTATAGAAAGTTATGTGATGTAGAATTCTTCACAAAGGATAATCTAAAACTTATTGAGAAGCTATAATTAGATTTGAAGTCAACTGGTAGTTCATTAAGCATGGATGCCAGCACTAGCTCCATACACTTTAATAAGTTGACTCATACACAGAGAAGATTAGCCGAGCTTATGGCTGAAGATGGAAGAATAAGAGAAAAGTTAATAACTATTCAGACTGCCTTAATACCTCATCTAGAGGTTATTCAGAAGGAACTTTCAGCTATAAAAGACTTAGTCATGAGGGATTCTCATCTCTCTACTGCAAATAGTTTGGTGAGTCTAGCTGTTGAGCTAGAAATCAAGTTACAGGTTATGAAGTATGTAAAGAACAGCTGGGATACAACATTTTCTTTAACATTACAACTTCATAAGCAGTTTTTGGACACATATAACTTAACCCCACCAGCTATCAGTGACAAAAACAAGGGGGAAACTGATAAGGGTTCAGCATAAGAGGAACAAAACCAGGTATAAATATTCTTGCTGAAGGCATGTATACTATGTAAATTTTTGTTTGTAGTATGGAATACATTCCTAGGGGGAGTACATTGTGTACTTAGGAAAATTTTGGTTGGAAAGAAATGATAAGTGTATTTTTGCCACTAATATCAAAGGGGTATATTGTTAATCTCTAATTTTTGTTGATCATTAGTGTCCCACACTTAGTCATTTTTCCAGGTAGGTTAGTTGGTCATCGCTGTGGCTGAGCTATCTAGTATAGGCCGAGCTATTTGGCATAATCATGGCTAAGAAGATTTATGGTTGCCGAGTGACTTGGCCATCAAGCAAAAGTTGATCATGTTCATGCTGAGTGCCAGAGACTTAAGTGCCGAGCAAGATAGTTTTGACATACATGTCTGGAATGACACAAACTTGTAGGTAAACTATTTTGGGCTGACTTGTTCATGCATTTAATGATTTCAACAGAGTTAATTATGCATTTAATTATTTTATCCTATGTATGGCATGGAGCCAATAAAAAAATTGGAATGCCTAAGTGGCATAAGCTTTTGATCCTGATCATTAATTTAGATCTAATCGCCAGATTCATAAAGTATATTAAGATTGCTTCTTAAACCCTAAACTATATGGGAATAGAGTGTATGCGTATAGAGAGATGTGCTAAGAGTTATTTCAAGGAAGAAGCATAGATCTAGAAGAGTGATAGAGTAGTGAACAACAGAGTAAAGAATATCACATTATAAGATCAGAAAAGGTATTGGAAAGAGGAGATCTGTTATCAGCATCAGAGTGCACATCGAAGGATCATATCTTGAGACATTCTAACAAGTGTATCAGATGAAATCTCTTAACAGAGTGGTTCTAGCAGACCTTTCTAAATCTCTTAGCAGAGTGATTAATTTGTTGTAAGTTTAAATCCTTTTACAAGGTAGATTGTAATGATCTAAAGCTCTTAACCGGGCAGACCTTTAACTAGGTAGATTACATATTGTGATCAAACTTTGTAGCCCTAACAAGCACACTTTATTGCTGCAGTAGTGAAGATCTTTGTGGGTATCATCCCCACCCTAGTTTTACCTATTTAGGTTTCTGGATTACCAAAATTATGTGTCACGAGTTATTTATTTCATCTTGTGGATGCTAATAGTTTTTACATTAATTACATATAAGTATGAATGTGGAGCAGCTAGTTTTAAGTGATTAAATTTTAAGATCTGATTCACCCCCCCCTCTCAGTATCTTGCTTTCCCAATATTGTATTTCCAACAGTGCATTCCCCTAATGCATCTTTAGTTTCTTCCATTTGAACACGCCTCAATATATCTGGGAAATAACTGCCATCATGATCCGTCATCAGGTCAAAGGAGCACATGACCGCTTCTTTTGGTGTAGCCTCCAAAGATAATCTTGGCTGATTTCAAGGCAACGGAGGGGTTTTACCATGCCATTGGCTAGGTTTTTTATGACTAGTGTCTTGATACATGGGAGCATAGGAAGATCCTTGTTTGGATAACTGCCTTTTCAAGGCAATCACATCATTAATGAGTCTTTGAACAACTGGGTCTGTGGAAGAAAAATTAGAGGCTTGAGAGTGGGGTACTTGTACATCTTTCCTCCATTATCATGTTGTGATGATATCATCCTCCAATTCAGTGGCTTGGCTTTGGGCAGTGTCTAAGTCTATGGGTCTACTTCTTCTCAGGTGAAAACCTATGGCTGGAGGCATGGAGTTCACAAAAAAACATTGTTGGTTTTGTGGAGATGGTCTTTTGGCAGTAGGGATTTTATGAATAACCTTGTTGTATCGAGCCACATAATCCCTCATGGGCTCATGAATCTCTTTCTTCACTTGTGTTAATTGTGCCAGTAGAGAATGTTCATCATCAACACCTTTAAAATGATTTTCAAACGTAGTCCTCATGGTTTTCCAATTTTTAATATACCCAACATGCAAGTGACCAAACTAGTCTACTGCTCCCTCTATTAGAGATTGCACAAAAAACCTAACTTCTACATCTTCATGTTGTACTACAAATATAGCAGTTGCTACATTGAACACATTGAAATGTTAATCCACTGAGACTTTACCATCTCCAGAAAATTTAAGGAGGACGTCTTTAATACCCTTAGAGAGGGCATGATGAGCACCCAGTGCTAGAGGGCCAACTACTGCACCCCATGGTTGAGCCATGATTGTGGCTGGAAAGATTGTTACAAGGGGGGCGCGTGTATGCTAAATAGGGTCAAAGATTTCCAGACACTAGTGGATGGGGATGTATTTGATGGATACTTAGGTGGGGAAGGAGGTCTACTCTTCACTTTTGCCTTTGGAACGTAGGTAGTTGGAAACTGGAGGTTTTGTAATCTTTCATAAAAAGTATCAAAAATTCCCTCCCTCCTTTGGGACCTGGTGTATGACCGAGAATCCAGTATTATATTTTCTATTTCCTTTGGATAGCTATGTAAAAAAAATTTTCTTCTTGAGCTATTGGGAGACCTCATAGCCACTCTCCTATATCTTCCTCTTCCTCCAAAACTAAGAGAACTTGCTGGTATTGATGATTGCTAGTCCTTAAATTCCAAGCAAGGGTATTCAAATTGGAAAATATATCTTCTTGGGTGTCTTGAAATTTCAAGTCTGGATGAAGAACATGAGGCAATTCCTCCTGATTAGGTATTACAATAGCTGGTAGTACCATAATTATTCATCAAAGAAAGCATTTAAAATAGGTCTACACTATTTAGCACTCCCTAGTAGAGATGCCAAAAATATGTTAGCAAACAGATTTTTCCTTTAGCATATCTTTGACAAAATAACTCTATACCCCTTTTGAAAGACAAATAAAAACTAACATTTGGGTAAGTGTTCTTTACTGACTTCCCTCTAAATTTGATCTTAGGTACAGCTCCCTAGGACTGATTTTCAATATTTTGATAACACCAATTCTATAGTTTTAACTTTTAAACTGAAAGTTTATAAAGGCTACTTCGTCATTCTTAAATGAGAAGCATGAAATTATTACCTTAGAAAAGATTTAAAAAAAAAATAGAGAAGGAGAGAAAAAGAACATTTTTTCTATAAGCAATGATTGCATGAAATTAAATTTTCAACAACTATAAAATAATAGAATATGGATAGAATCACACTACTATGAATTCACAGAAATACACCATAGAATAAAATAGAATTTCAACATAGAACATTTACTCATTCATTTCAAATAACATAGATCTAAAATCTTAATCATAATGTATTCCCAAATTGCAACACAGGTAACCATGTAAAATTTGTTTTTTCAATAGTATCACCGGATTCAGTCAATATCTTTCACCAAATCTCTAAAACCTACCACACCTAAAATTAAAATATTCAATTATGATCAATTTTCTCAAACCCTTTCAATGTTTTTAGTACCAGTACTTATAGTTTTAAAATTCTGAGAGGTCTCCTTAAAAACTCGACCTCTCAGATAAGCAGTTATAAAACAAAACCAAATTAAAAAGGACAATTGTCCTTAAGATTTGCATGTAATATCAAAGAAAATTTGATTGTCTAAATCAGGCTCTTTTTCCATGGCACAATCCTCACTTCCCACTGACCTTCTATCTTCATTGGCAGCAGACTGGGTGGGCCTCCACTCTTTGTATGCATGGATCAGCTCCTTTGCAACCTCCAAATGTGGGACCTTTGAATTTACAATTTGGGCAATTGAGGCCTCTTTGCTCTACTTTAGCTTCTTTACCTTTTCCACTGGCCCAGGTAGTTGATCAAAATATAGGTATAACATTGACTCAATCCTCACCATTTGTGTGATATTGGTGGCCTTAGGATTAGATTTTTCTTTAATTATTTTCATGGCTAGGACAAAGAATTCTAGGGATCCTTTTAATTCTTGTTCTCCATAAGTTTTTGAATAGGTGTAAGTGAAGTTGATGACTTTTAACTCATTCAGAGTATCTTTCTGAATCTGTTTGGCCTCAAATTTGTACTCCTTATTTTCAGTGATGGTATTTCTAATGGTAGAAATCCTCTAGCTTATGTTCTTTTTGAGAATGAAGAAGATTGATTCTTCAGTGGACTTTAGTGATTTCTTCATGTAGAACTTATTGAAGCCATGCCTATCTATCTCTAGGAATTTCCTCATTTTAGAGATCCATTTCTCTTCTTCCCCATCCCAGACTTGTCATTGAGTTTGTAATACCCCCAATATGGCCTTGGTATCATGGAGAACCACATGCAATTCTTTAATATATTGGTGACCACTAGTGACTGCCTCAGACATCCATTCGTCCACAGAAGAGACTAAGACTTAGCCACACTAAACTTGATTCAGTAGGTTTTTGCTTTCTGCTGAGTTCAGATTAAAGACCTGCATGAACTGGATCAAAGGCATGGCGTTGAACTTACAAAAGACATTGATAAACTGGGATAGTGATACTATGGTCTACTTCATCTGCTTTGTTTCTTTACTATCCTTCCAAGATGTCATCAACATTTTCTAGGCGGTTTCTTTACACAAATGGTTTTTACCTGCCCTATCCATGGTCCCCAACTCAATTTTGGTTACCTCAAAGTCTTCTGCTGCAACTTCCTATTTTTCTTCTTTTGGCCTATAAGTGGCCACTTTAGTAGTCCATTTCCCTATCTTTGTGTCAGCAAACATCTAAGTGGTGGTCTTAACCTTTTTAGCTTTAGGATTCTTCTAAACATACTTACTCACAATATCCTGCACTGGGATGGAAACAGGAACCAAACTTTATTTCTTGTTCAAAGAGGTGGTTAGCCATTTTGGTGTTTTACTTTCTACAACCGATTACTCAGTTATCTTTGCAGGTGTGTCCATCATGTCCAATGTTATCTCATCTAGATCAAAAATATCTTTTCCTACCTATTCATCTTCCCCAATCTGGTAACTCATGTTAGCAAACTTATCATCATCTAGGTTGATCGTCTCTACGTTCTCCTGAGTCATCTTTTCTTTACTTTGAAACCAGGTCCTTAATCTAGTGATCTGCTAAGGTGAAAATACAGGCGAGGATTCTGTAGCAGGCTTCTTCTTGGAACTCCTACTTCCCTTCTTCCTCGAGGAACCTACATTGTCAATCAGTTTATGAAGATTATAAATAAAGGGAGGGGAAGATAAAGATGAAGTTTTAACTTCAATTGATTTAGGAATAGACTTCTTTCTTATTTTCTGTAGCCACTTCTAAGTTAACTGAAGCACATGTTGTGTTCTCTATTTAATATGATCTTTTTCATCTGTTGTCCAATCAATATCATATTCTTCACTTTCCATCAATTTATTGAAATTTGGTTCAATCAAATTTGAACCATCATCACTCACACCTTCCACATTGAATTGCAGTCTCATAGACAAAATCTAGGATATGCATAGTCTATTGTGATCACTTTCTTTGACTTGAGACTCATTGGAGTAGTCCTCCCAAAAATATTCAAGATAGGGGATGGGAAACATATGAGATGTGATTCCTAGGCTTCCACTGACAAAGTTCTTATTGTCAAATCCTGCTCTTTCAGTATAAAACTTGAAATCAATGTGCCTTAAGTCGCTCCCTATGCTGATTGCAGCTTCCATAGAAGCACATGAAAATTTACCTAGTTGTATTGGAAACACTTTTTCCCATTCTTCCTCTGGGAGGAATCTTTTAAGCACAGAAGAAAGTTGCCTACAGACTTTTGCAAGAACAAAACAGTCAAAGGCATACCTAGGAAACCTCATGGGAGAATCTTCAAAGCTGCCAACCCTAATGTAGGTGAATCTAGAGAAATGGGTGTAGAAGCTTCCAAAATTAATCACAAACTCCTGAGCTTAAGAGCTCATCCTTCTAGAACAGTCTCTGGTTAATTCAAAATAGAGCTTTCCCATAAAGGTATCATGTACTCTCCTGTAATTTTGGATTATATTACTTACGTGCAAGATAGGAAAATATTCATAAATGCACATACCATCTGACCAAGGCTCGTGAGGCATTCCGCTCCATTATCTACTATAGGATAAATAATAAATAAGATAAGATGACATGAAAAATCTACTCCCAGTAAGTTTTGAGTTATTAAGTTTCTCTCTCATGGAGCTAGCAATTAACTTATCCCAGTCCAGGATTTGTTTTCCTTCCAGGATAATTTGAACATAACAAAATAACCAGTTAGAGAAGAAATAAGTATCTGGGGACCCTCTCACTCTTTGCAGTATCACCATATCATCACTACTATTTGATTGTACATGACTTCTATTAAACTTTTTGGGTAGACGTGAACCTCCCCTCTGAGGTTTTAATAACCAGTGCTTAGCCATAGAAGTACAATTTCTGTCTGCATTTTCTTTAAATTCGACAAGGGATTGTGGAGGGGGAAATGTACAAAAGGTCTGATATGGAATGTGAAAAGGTAAGGATACAATTTCCCTATTAAAAGACAATAAGACACTGCCATCCTTTTTAAGAATAGACTCAGTTCTTTGGTTGTAATTATGAATGCATTCATAAATCAGCTTAGGGAAAATTACTGTAGGAAGAAATGTAGTAGCAATGCAAACTCCGCTATGTAGAATTTCCAAAGCTAGATTTTTTTCTAGGGAATTAGAAAGCCTTTCTGATAACCCTTCTAAGTCATAACCCTCCAGGTCAGTGTCTGTCACAATTGGGCCTTCACAAACCAGACTTGAAATACTCCCAAATAGGTGAAAATCATACTTCATAATTTTCACAATCCTGCATCTACCACAAAATTCTCTGAATATTTTGCAATTTTAAATTTAAAACACTGTAGTGAGGGCTGCCTGACTCACCTTGTTTTGTAGAATCCTCTGAATACTGGAGCTCCAAATTCTTTACCTTCTGTCCACTCAGCTCTCAATAGTGATATTATTTTAAAATATGAATGTAATGACAGGCTTAAATAGATATTGTGAAAGATTTAATCATTAATTACAAATCTTTATGGCAATAAAAGCTAAAAGCATGATGTGGCAGTTTATGCATGCAATTCATTAATTTTACTTCTGCAAACTTTGATGTTGTACAAATTAATAATTGATTTGAAACCTCAGGAATAATTAACTGGTGCCACTACTTTTTTGCATTAAATAACCTCATTTCCGTAGGACCTATTGCTGAGCTGCCTAAAAATTACCTTTTATTTGCCGCCTCATATCATCTTTGAATACCTTTGATCACCCTTGAACAAAGTTTGATATGGTTCACATGTGTTCAACATTTTTCAAGCCCTTCAATCATTTGAATCAATCCTTAAGCAATGGATCCCATGCTAATATGCCCAAGTTCTTTCCTTTTGTACAGCATCAATATTCCCGCTACTTATAAACATGGAAATTATTTTTGCAAACTTTATACACCTGTCAAACTTCCTTTAGAAATAAGAACCACCTTGAACTACCTTGAACCAGTTTGAACTAAGTTTGAATTTGTTCAAGGATGTTTGAAGGTGTTACAACCTATTCAAGAAAATCATTAGAAAATAAACTTTACACTTTTACAAGCATGACAGGACCACAAGACCGAAATCTTTAGTGAATGATTGGACTCAAAAATCTTAAGGAACTTAAGATTGTCAAAAAACATAATGGTGACTCAAGAAATCACTTAAGAAGGACAAGTACTAGACTTGGAATAACACATGAACAAGGGTAAACTAGAGACCTAGGAAAAATGAAGAGAGCAAGATCCAGACAAGGAATCAAGTGCAAAAACATACAAGTTGGGCTCTACCCTTGTGGGAGCCTCATTTTCTCCACTTGTAGCCAAAATTGCATACGATAGGAAAATTGGGTAACACGAAAAAAAAAACCAATGGTGGTCGAAAATGATCAAGTATATGTAGGTCATTCTTCACCACCCCTTTGGTTATTTCGATATTGGAATCGTCAAACATTCGACCACTAGGATGGTGGATAGTTTGACACAACCTTTTTGTGTCGCATAATCGATGAAAAAAGTTTGAAAATAATAGTGGTCATTTGGTCAACCAACTTGCATCAAAAATTGACTAACACGTGTTAAAAATTGGGCAAAAATTTACTAGTATAGTGAAGGTGTTTCTGATGATGAAGCTATTGACTATGATGAGATTGAATGTATTTCTATTAAGGATGATGAACCTATACATGAAGAAGGAGCCTTAGTATCTAATGTTTAAAAGAAATCTGAATGGGTTATATATAGTGGTTGTTAACATTATATGACTGGAGATAAAATAAGTTTTTTGTAAGATTTGGTGACAATACTCCTAAGCTTATCATTGGAGTTGGATCTATTTCTTTGGATGGAAAACTAATACTGACAATATATTTCTTGTTGATGGAATTAAGAATAATTTTTTGAGCGTTGGACAACTAGTGAACAAGGGTTATCAGTTGAAATTAATTGATGGGAAATGTTCTATCAGAAGTATGTCAGGAGACTTGATCACATCAGGTACTAAATCCAGAGGTAATGTATTTGAATTAAATACATATGAGGCTTCTTGTTTTATTGTGAAGGTTGATGTTAGTTGGTTATGGCATAGAAGATTTTTTCATGTTAACTTTGATAATATTGTGAAGGCAAGTATGACTAATGCAGTAAGAGATCTACCTAAGATTGTGAAACTATCTAACACTGTGTATAGAGTGTGTTATGGGGAAGTAGAATAGAAGTAGTTTTAAAAGAAAATCTTATTCTACAAAAGGAAAGCTGGATCTGGTACATACAGATCTGTGTGGTCCTACAAGAACAAGATCTTACTATGGTGAAAGATATTTTATACTTTTGTTGATGAATTTTCTAGGATGATGTGGATTACATATCTAAGAGAGAAATCTCATGCATTTGACAAATTCAAGATATTCAAAGAAAAAGTTGAGAATGAATCAGGATTGAAGATAAAATGTTTGAGATCAGACAGAGGTGGTGAGTTTACTTCATACTTGTTTAATACCTATTGTGAAGAGAATGTAATATACAAACAAACATCTTCTCCTAGGACACCACAATAGAATAAGATAGAAGAGAGAAGCAAAAAAACAATATTTGATGTTGCCATAACTATTTTGCTGGAAGGAAATGTATCACATGTTCATTAGAGAGAAGCTGTTGGTACTGATGTGTACACCTTGAACATAATTTAGATCAGAGAAGGTACAAGTAAGACTCCTTATGAATTATGGTTTAATCACACTCCTACTGTAAAATATTTTAGAATATTTGGAAGTAATTGATATATCAAAAGAGATGATGAGATAGGGAAGTTTGATGCTAGAAGTGATGAAGTTATCTTCTTTGGTTATTCTACTAAGAGCAAAGCCTATAAATATTTCAATCTGAGATTGAGGAAGTTGATTGAAAGTCCTAATGTGAGGATAGATGAAAGGTTTCAGATTCAAGAGAGAATGTATAAGTGTGGTCAGATTGCAGAGATTAAGGAGGTCACTGTTGATCCTGAAGAATCTTTCGAGATTGATAATGAGATCTAAGTTTTTCAAGATGAATCAAATGAGCTTACTGAAACTCCTAAGACTGTTACCCAAAATTTCCTATTATATTCTCTTTGGGCATACAAGTGGAATAAATTTGGGTCCCACAAGGATTGATCCCAGCTTAAATGAGATCTATCCATGGCTTTTGGCTCTTGTCTTGTTTTTGCAAACCCTAATATTTCTAGTCTGAAACCCATGTTTCATTTTAATAGAAAAAACCCTTAGAACCCTAAGTCTTTGTGGCTGATTATAAAATCACATTACCTTTTCAAGGTCACATAAGTCTTATTATCCATGTGCCTTTTTTCCTTGTCTCTTGATCTTGCAATCTTTCCATTTAAGCACTTAACATCCATTGACTTGGCATAGCAGTTCTCTCCAAGTCTCATAATGTTCGCAGTTAAGTTCTTAACATTAAATGATATGGAGACAAGGTTAGTGCTTGAATTTTTATGTTTATCTCTTGATCTCATGATGATGCCCTTAAGTGGGAAAAGATCTAGAGATGCAACAAGGATCATCGATGCAGATAAAATTGGGTGGTTGTCCCTAGATCTTGTGAGTTAAGTCTGGTCAAGTTAAATATTTGGAGATTCAAAGATAGCCTTTGTCACTGGATCTCAAAATTTAAGTCGGGTTAAGTCAAATATTCAGAGATTAAGAGATTAACCTTTATCTCTAAATCGCGAGATCAAAACTGAGTCAAGCTAAATGTTCAGAGATTTGGCACTAGAGGTTGATCATGTCTCAGATGTGTGGTGCTCACTCAATCTCAGAATAGTAGTAGAGTTAAAGAAAGTGTTTAGCGACTAAGAGATGTGCCTTTTCACTAAATCTCAAGACATGCCTAGGGTTAAGAAAACTCTTTTGACATCACACGCTAGCCGTTGATTGAGATTGAGATCTAGGGTTATCACTAAATCACCAGATAGGTCAAAGTCAACCCAAAGGATTCAACAATTCAGAGATACAAGGCTAAGACTTAACGAGATGCAGACAAGTGTTCAAGTGCAAGATTAGATCATTGGTTATCACTAAATCTCAGAACAAACCAAGGGTTAAGATATTTACTCAACAATTTAGAGATAACCTTTATCTTTGAATCTTGTGATTAGACCAAAGTTAAGGCCATGATCTAGATATCTGGAGATACAAAGGGACCAAGGTGCTTTAGGTTAAAGAAAAGTTAAAGACAAAGAATAGATATGAGATAGATCATGTGGTCAGTGCTTTGCCTCAAAGACCAAGATGCACGAAAGATAATGTTTGATGCATTTTGATCATTTGACATGTAAACTGTGGGACCTGCATAGAAAAAGACTCAGAGTGGTTAAAGATTAGTTAAATTTTTTTTGATCTGACAGTCGACGTTAAGCCTCAATGAAAGAGATTGTCACCTTTTATTTTTCAAGGGTTCATGACAGGGTGCCATCTGGAAAGATAGCCGATCTAAGAAAATTTGATCTATAGTCATATTAGGATTGAATCTACGATGTGCGCTTAGCCTTAAAAAGAAAGGTGAAAGATGTTTAGTTTTCAAGGCTTAGGAACAGTGTGACATGTCTACTTCTCAGTTTAGTGGGACATGCAATTTCAAAGATAAGTCTTAAGGTTAATGCCTAGTTTAGTTAGTGTTCATCATGCGGCCAGTGCTTTTCCTGAAAGCTAAGATGCACAACAGATAATGTTTGAGACATTGTGCCTTCCTTCCATGTAGCAGTTTGAGATATTGATCTCGTCGGTAACTTAGATAAGATCAACAGTTGGATTTTGAAAGGAGATAAAGTCTTTTTCTAGACTGTTGATGAGATTTTTCACACCACTTGTGACCATTACAATCAGATATTTCAAATATTCAAATCTTATCTTAGGGTTTTCATGGCGGTGGCATGTTTTTTCAAGTTGCATACAAGGTAGATGGATCAGGTTGATCTTTTATGTTTAAGTTATGTAGATGGGAGATATCTCTTATACATATCTGATTGTCTAGGATATTTTCCAAGGTGCATTAATGAACAGACATGACCATTTTAGGGTTTCTAATTGTTTTCAAGATAATCTTTTGTAAACCCTAATTTTTTCTGTTCTGATCTAATAAATTGACTCTTGAGCCTTAGTGGTAGAAGAGTTTGTATATAAGTAGTTTTTTAAGCTCTTATAATTAGTTTTTTGGGATTATGTAAGACTTTCTGTGAAATTTTCCATGTCCTCAAGTTTTCATATGTTTACAATTCTCTATGAAGCATAATACAGTGGCTGAGATTTGGAGAGATATTTGAGTTACTTTAGTCCTCTTTCTTTTCTGCATATTTGTGTATGTTCGTGGATGATTGATAAAGATAATCTTGTGAATTTTTTACATTTCTTATTATCTTGTCTCATTTCAGTACCTATCTTCTAGATTGAATATTTGCGTCCAGGTCATAGTCTGTGTTTAGGCTCATGAATGATATTTTTGTGAATTCTTTTCTTTCCTTGAATAGTTTCATCTCAGACATCTCTATGAACACTTTTTCAAACCTATTCAAAAAATTGTATGCACTTTAAGTCAACGATTTCATGCTAACTCTTAGCCATTTTTTTATGAGTCATTTCATATCTGGTGTATCACCTAATAGATTAAGTTCTTGTTTTCTATCTTTTAGTTTCCTTCTATATCTTTTCCTCCAAAGTTTTATTTCAAGTTTCAAGAGCATAATAAGTGATTATCCAAGAGGAACCGACCTAGAATCCAAAAGTTTCACTTCAATTTTAGCAAGGTCCCACAACCTAGAAGTGAATCCCATGTTATACTAGATCACTAGAATCTCGAGTTTAGTAGGGTGCAAATTCGGTGTATAACATTTTTGGCACACCTGGTGGGACAAGATGACTAGTTTTCAGTCCACTTTTGTGATTTCTTTGTTGTTGTTTGGTGTGAACAATAGTAGATTCTGCCTTTGGAGGCACTATGGTGCAGGGAACCTCCTATAGATTCTATTTTGAAGTCATTTTGGTTGTAATAAGGTGTGAATCATTTGGATCACCATGGTGTGTGTGTGTGTATGTTGGTCTATTTTGTAAGGTAGGTTATAAACCTTAAGGGTTCCTGAAACCATGTTAGACCAAGTCTTGTTCATTTTTGGTTATTTTGTCCTTAGGTTAAATTTTATGTTTTTATGCCTTAGTTTAGGTTATTATCATGTTATTTATCACTCCTAAATCCTTGGAGGTTGGTAGTGTTGGCATCTTGCTCAAAATGGAAATTTTGATAAATGTTTCTCAAAAGTTGTCTTTTTGCAAAATGTTGCATGATCAACTTTTCAAAATGTTGCTCAAGGAGTTACAACTCAATTGGAAATGGACACACCAGCTTCTTGGAGAATCTATAATTCCAAAATATGACCAAACTTAAAGAAAGTGTTCAACGACTCAGAAATGTGCCTTTTCGCTGAATCTCGGGACAAACCTGGGGTTAAGAAAACTCTTTTGAGATCATGTGTTGGACGTTGATTGAGAATTAGATCTAGGGTTATCATTGAATTTCCAAATAGGTCAAAGTCAAGCCAAGCGATTCAGGGATTCAGAGATACAAGGCTAAGACTTAATGAGATGCAGACAAGTGTTCAATTTCAAGATCAAATGAGTGGTTGTCACTGAATCTGAGAACAAACCAAGGGTTAAGATATTTATATAGCGATTCAGAGATAACCTTTATCTCTAAATCTTGTGATCAGACTAGAGTTAAGGCCAGGATCTAGAGATCTAGAGATACAAAGAGACCAAGGTGCTCTGGATTAAATATAAGTTAAAGACAAAGAATAGATATGAGATAGATCCCGCGGTCAGTGCTTTTCCTCAAAGACCAAGATGTACGAAAGATATTGTTTGAGGAATCATGACGATTTGACATGTGGACCATGGGACCTGGGTAGCAAAAGGCTCAGAGTGGGTAAAGATTAGTCAAGTTTTTTTATATCTGATGATCAAGATTAAGCCTCAATGAAGGAGATTCTCACCTTTTATTGTTCAAGGGTTCGTGATAGGGTGCCATGTGGAAAGATATCTAATCTAAGTGAAGTTGATCTATAGTTAGATTAGGATTGAATCTACAGTGTGCGCTAAGCCTTAAAGAGAAAGGTGCAATATTTTTAGTGTTCAAGGCTTTGGAACAATGTGACATGTGTCCTTCCCGATTAAGTGGGACCTACAGTTTCAAAGAAAATTCTTAAGGTTAATGCCCAATTTAGTTGGTTTTCATCGTGCCGCCAGCGCTTTGCCTCAAAGATAAGATGCACAATAGATAATGTATGAGGTGTTGCACCTACCTGCCACGTAGTAGTTTGAGATCCTGAGCTCAAGGGTAACTTAGATAAGATTGACATTTGGGTTTTAAAAGGAGATAAAGTCTTGTTCTAGACCATTGATGAGATTTTCCATGCTACGTGTGACCATTACAATCAGATATTTCAAATATTCAGATCTTATCTTAGGGTTTTCATGGTGGTGGCGTGATTTTTCAAGTTGTTGACAAGGTAGATGGATTGGGCTAATCTTTTTGGTCAAAGTTATGGTGATGGGAGATATCTCCAAGACATATCACTAGTAAATGTTTTCCCAATTTTTGATGTGATTTGGTCAATTTTTTGATGCAGGTTGGTCGACAAAACAACCACTAGTGTTGTCAAACTTTCTACATCGATTATGTGATACAATAAGTTTTTATCAAATATTCAACCACCCTAATGGTCGAATGTTTGACTATTCAAACATCAAAATAACCAAAGGGGTGGTTAAGAATGGCCCACATATCCTTGATCATTTTTCACTAGCATCAGTTTTTTGGTCAAACTAAATAGTATTTTTGGTCAAAGCATTGACTTCCAAATACGTTGAGACTATAACATTCCTATCGAACCATAGAACTATTTTGATCGAACTAAACAATCTCTTCCGTCAAACTATTGACTGTGGAATACGTCGAGACTATAGCATTGGTGTTGAATGAAATAGGTTTTTTGGTCGAACTAAAATCTTTTTGATTGAAGCATTGACTATCAAATATGTTGAGACTATAGCATTCCCATTGAACCATACAACCATTTTGGTAGAACTAAATAGTCTCTTCCATCAAACTATCGACTATGGAATACGTCGAGACTATAGCATTGGCGTCGGATGAAATAGTTTTTTTTGTTGAACTAAACAATCTTTTTGTTTGAAGCATCAACTGCCAAATACGTTGAGACTATAGCATTCTCATCAAAACATAAAACCATTTTGGTTAAACTAAATAGTCTCTTCCATCGAACTATCGACTACTGAATACATCGAGACTATAGCATTGGCATAGAAATAAACAATTATGAGCATCAAAAAGTGATGACATATTCATTTAAAAATATATATATATATTAATCATCTATTAATATATTATAATAGGTTGATTTTATGATGAGTGTTCTTGAATGAATTATCAGTCAAGAAGTGTGTTCTTGAATGAATGTTGAGTATTATAGATAGTTCTGATAAATGAGCATAGAAGAAGGTATAATGAGCCACCATGTAAAGAAATCCAAAATCACTTGGAAAATATCAACATACCCGTATATGGTAAATCAGGTAGTTGTTTACCTAAAGCAGTTACATAAGTTTTAGGGTTTCTGATTATTTTCAAGAATATATTTTCTAAACCCTAAGTTTTTCTGATCTGATATGATGGATCAACTCCCAAGCCTTGGTGGTTGAGGAGTTTGTATATATGTAGTTTTTTAAGCTCTTCTAATTAGTTTTTCGGGCTTATGTAAGACTTTTTGTGACATTTTTCCTGTCCTCAAGTTTTCATATATTTGTAATTCTCACTAAAGCATAATACAGTGGTTGAGGTTTGGAGATATCTTTGAGTTAATTTAGCCCTCTTTCTTTTCTACATTTTTGTCTACATTCATGGATAATTGATAAAGATAATCTTGTGAATCTTTTCCATTCATGTTTATCTTGTCTCATTTTAGTACCTATCTGCTGGAGTGAATGGTTGCTTACAGGTCATAGTCTGTGTTTAGTCTCATGAATGCTATTTTTGTGAAATCTTTTCTTTCCTTGAATATTTTCATCTTGGACGTCTCTATGAAACAGTTTTGCAAGCCTATTCATAAATTTTCTCTCACTTTAAGTCATAGATTTCATGCTAAATCTTACCCATTTTTTTATGATTCATGTCATATCCGATGTATCACGTAATAGATTAAGTTCTTGTTTTATGTCTTTCAGTTTCCTTCTATCCCTTTTCCTCCCAAGTTTTATTTCAATTTTCAAGAGTAGAATAGGTGATTATCCAAGAGGAACTGACCTATAATCTGGAGGTTTCACTTCAATTTTAGCAAGGTCCCACAACCTAGAAGTGAACCCTATTGGGTATATTTCTAGTTTTCTGAGTCTTTCTAAAAAATTTGTTTTCCCAGTGTAAATTTTGCCTAAAATGTCAAAGGTCTGTTCCAATGTACCTATAAAATTTCCAGCAAGTGTCTGTTTCCTAGCAATGAAAAGAAAATGGTTGAAAAAACCTAAACCCTAGGTCAATTGTGTCATTGTCATGCAAAAAACCCTTGATATTCATAACCTGGTTCTAATTTGAAGTTACTTTGTCAAGTAACTTAAGTGATTTATAAGTCATGTGCTTTTAAGTGGTTGCCTTTATCTCCTCATCTCGCAACCAAAACTGAATATTCCATCTGGTCTAGTGACTTGGCACAAGCTTGTATCTCTTAATCTCAAGATAAATAGAATATGCTCTAAGTCATTCAGAGATTAAGCACAGATAGTTGATCTTGATCTAATTGTGTGTTTGGCGTGTGATCATGAGATAAATATGAAGTTGGCTCAAGGATTTAGATACTCAGCGACAACCGTGGTTGCAATTTTGATGATGTGGTTAGCGCTAGATCTTGTGACTTAACTAAAGTTACAAGGATTATTCAATGACTTGGATTTTTCCTAGTCATGTTATCTCGTAATAAACCCGAGGTCAAGATAGAGTTCATTTTTTGCTCAGTCGCGTGATCTCCATAAGAAATCTGAGTTAAGTGAAAGATTTAGAGATTCAGTGACGATTGTTGATCATTTTAAAGATGAGCGGTTAGCACATGATCTCCAAAAAAATGCCAAGGTCAAGGATTTCTTTAGAAATTAAGTGATGGTCATAGATCTTCTTATATCTTTGACTTGATTGTGTGGCCTAGGCATGATCTCTTATTTAACTCATGAGTTAGTAAATATTTTAGAGACTTGGAGACAAAGAAATCATGTGATCACCAGATAAACCCATGCTTGAGGCTAAGTCAAGTAAAGTTCATTCCAAGATTCTGAGATAGCCTAGTCGCGTGATCTCATAATGAAAGCAGGGTTAAGCATATAGTCTCGAGATTTAGCTCAGGTCATTGGATTAAAAAATAATTAAGGGTTACCATGTAATCTCAGGAGGATTTGATGAAATATAGACAGATTGTAAGATTCAATGCTAATCGTTGATTAAGAGAAGATCTGAGGGGTGGTGCCAAATCTCCAAACAAAACCTGAGTTAGAAGTATTATTTAGCAACTTGTAGATTCACTCAGTCGTTGAATCTCCATAAGAACCATGGTTAGTTATGGTTAAGTCAGAGCCAAGTTGATTTTTGCTATGAGTAAATCTAGACCATAGATCAAGGTCAAATCTTGTGGTCGGTGCTTTGCTTGAAGGAGTTAAGAGAAATGTTCAAAGACTTGGAGATAATATAGTCACGCAATCTCCATATTTGAATCATGGTAAAAATAATGTTCATTAAGGTTTATTTAGCGATTCAGAGATAAGAAGGAACAAGTTACTTGGTGTTAAAAGGTAAACCAGAGGAAAGTTAGAGTTAAAATGATTGGTCAACGCATAATCTCAAAACAAATCTAGTGTTAAGCAAACCATCTAGTGACTCAACACAAGTCATAAATCAAGATCTAATCATGTGGCTTGTGCTAGATCTCTGAAAGTAACTAGAGTTAGTAGAAACATTTAGAGACTTGGAGATAACACAGTCGTGCAATCTTGAGATAGACTGTGGTAAGAATAAGGTAAAATCTCAGGGGGGTTTTCTCGCACCATATCAAGAAAATATTATGAAAATCTAGTGTTATTAAAGAGGAAAGATTATCACAGGGTGTAAGTAATCTAATGAGCTGTGAAAAAGTAAGAAAAACAAGCCAATCATATCGAGTTTAAAGTATTTTCACATATAATAAAGTTTTAAAACTAAAAAATAACTCATGACCTTTCCCAATTGGGCTATTCAAATTTGATTACCTATCAACTTCAGGTGCCACGACTAGGAAAGAATGGATGTCAAGGCACGTAGAGTTATGGAAGAAGTGATCGAGCAATGGTTTCTAGGTTCTTGACTAGAATGGTGCATTCAATTCTAAATGATAAATAGATGCATCCTTTGTACATTTTAGATTACCACGGTTTTAGGAATACAGAGCTTAGAAATTGTATAAGTTTCAGATTTTTCAAAGCAAAGAATTGCTTGATTTTCAGAGTGAATTATAAGGAGAAATTTGTGTCTGAGAGGAGAATTGTTTAGTAAAGATCAGAAAATATGAGTCAAGATGGACCGAGTGGGGCTTCAACTAGTGGAGGAAGTAGAGATACAGAAGAGGATCTGAAAGTGAAGAGAAACTACTCTAAGGAATTTGTGGCTCTGCTACCTGGAACCAACCAAAACAAAAAGGTAAACGATGAAATTTTCTTTCACGAAATGTCAAATTGTAGAGATCCGAATACTCTTGGGATTTTTGGTTATCATTTATTCAATTAATGTTATAGTGATAGGGACAATAAAATTCCCATATCAAACCCTTGGACATTAGGTCTGGATAAGCTGATTGTCCCAGATATCTTCATAGATGTAGACTTACTGATTAAGCTAGCCAAAAATATGATTCTCTTTCTAGAAGTATCAAGAAAAGTGATGGGACAGATTTAGTTACTTTGGATAGGGCATCTTTCATGAAATCCTTTGATATATACCATCCTTGTACTACATAGATTGATTTAACCAAGTTACAAAATGAGTATGTTAGGGAGGCCAACATTGTCACCAGGTTGATCTAGGCTCATGTGCCCAGATCAAATAGAGACTACATAGCTCCCCTGCCAAATTCTGTTGCACCATATTTTTATAAGGATTTGAGCTTCTTTATGAAGTATATTTCTTATGGGCTATGTAGGGTTTTTGGAATGGATGGGGTGGTGAAAGGTTTCCTGCAGATCTTCTAATGATTATCTTTGACCTTTAGAACTCACATGCCAATACTGACTATGACTACATTTAGTATGTCATTGACAAGATACATCAAGGCCTCATAGATATCCACAAGAAAGCCAACCCCAATTTCATGGATTATTCTATTTTAATGCATTTGATTTTGTACTTCAACATCAACAACATGGACACACAAAATTTGAGACCAAGGATGCAATTCCACATCCAACCAAACCCTGTACAATTTTGGCTTAGGGTTTGGAATTATAATTCAAACGCAAATGAGTTCTATGGTTTTCAGAACTAGATTGCATATCCACTTTTAGGTTTTCTAGGTCTAAATGTAACAATTGGGGAGATTTTTACTGTGGCAGGAGATCACAATTGGGGATATTTTTACTCCTCAGACCTTTCCAATATGTGGACAAATGGGAAGGAGATCACAATTGGGGAGATTTTTACTGTGAGAGAACTTTCACTTTGATTAGGCTCTATGGATGGTCCCAACCCCCACACATACTTCCATAGTATGTGCCTCCAAGAGTAGTTGTAATGAATTTTATTTGGAAGCTAATGTGGACAGATAAAGAGCACTTGGCTCCCCATAGGAAGGGTACTTTCACACCTAGGAAGTTCAATATTTATAACTTCACCTTTGGGAAAAGAGCCATAGATGCAATGAATAATTGGTTGGGTCAGTATATAATGAGCATGGTCTTGTACAGTTATGTATACCCAGAAGGCTTTATTAAGAGTGCAAAAAAGTTGTTGAATCCAACTATAACTGCTATAAAGGAGCACGAGGAATGTGTTGAAGAAGACCTTATTAGGAATATCTTGGAAGATGGGGAGGCAGAAAGAAGAGTTGAACAGTACCAAGACTTAATAGGCTTAGAGAAACAAATGATAAAGAAATGTATCCCCTTTGGAGGTTTTTTCCTAGGAGTGCCCTATTTGCAGAGACTCACCAAAATGATTGAGTCTTATAACACATTGTACAATCATCTTGAGGGACTGATTGAGGATAAGGAAAGAGGCCCTGGAAAATATTTATCCTCTGAATATGAAGAGGATAGTGAGGGAGGTTACTCAATACATAGTCCTCCTCTAGTGGATCAACCATTTGTAACAGAGAAAAGCATGGAAGTAGATCTTACACAAGTACCTGAGGCTAAGGTAACAAATGAGCCCCCAAAGAAGAGATAGAGAGTCAAATCAGGGGAGTCTTCTCAACAAAAGACACAAGAGAAGAATAGGGATAAAGTAAGTGCCTTGATTATTGGAGAAAGATAGTATCACCACCAGCTTAGGAAGACAATCAAGGAAGGGAAGAAATTAAAGGAGGATGTACAAGAAGAAATTGAATTACCCCTTCAGTTATGTCAAGATGAGAGAGAACTAAATCAAGAAGAGTTCCTCAGTGATTATGCCTTCAATAAAATAGAAGAATTCAAAAAATTCTTGATTTGGAGGAAGAAACAAGAAGTTGGGGCTCAATTACAATTGACAGAGGGTGGCCCTACAGAAAGTGAAGCTTTACAAGCCCTACAAGCTTATGACCCTAAAACAGAGACCATGACACCTTAAGAGGCTAGACAACTAGTAAAATTTAGTGGAATGTTACTTGTGCCTGGGTGGGATTTGGCTTCAGTATTATAATTGACCAAATCAGGAAACTGTCAAATGCTAAATTGTCTTCTGAGACCCAAGTGGGGGAAATGATAAAAGGTTGGGGATATGACCCTAGATCTCATACTTTAGCAATGTGGTCTTTAGCTCTAAGGACACATAACCCATCTTTGGTTAGTATTGATGAAAAGATAGATGGAGACAAGATTATATGGTCTATCTACAATACATCAAATTTAGAGATCTCCAAGGTTGTTACGCACTTTTCATACCTCAATGAAGCAAAAATAGAGCATCTATCAAATAGATACAAAAGATTCTTTGATGAGTCAATTGTTGTGGTGAAGGATAGAGATGTATTCTTTATTAAGATCAAAGCATTTTAGGGGGAAATAGAAACTTTGAATAAGAAGTTAGAAGAGGCTCCCAATGCTCTCCCCACTCTACCTAAATAAATAGTGGATGCTCAGACAAAGACCACAAAATATTTTCCTGTTGGAACAAAGAAGGTTGATAAGGATCAGAATAAAGTGGCTTTAGAAGCCCTAAAATATTATAGCACATGATTTTTATCCTGAAAGGTAAAGTTGACTTGGTACACAAGGCTTATAATAAGTTACCTAGCCTAGAGACAGAGGTCAAAGGCCACATTGCAACTTTGGACCCATACTTTGGCAGTTGGTCAGGCAGGGGATCATTGTTTGAGAGGTTGGAAGCCTTGTAGCCACATATGATAGATATCCCAAAGAATATTTGTCAAGTGGGAGAAGTCATTGAACAAATTGGAACAACATTGTCTTTCTTTAAAGGCAAAGCTAATTAGGTTCAAGCAAGGATTAATATGTTTGGCCCAGATTTCAACATATTCATTCCTCCAATTAAGGGAGAAGATAATAAGATCAAATTAGTGGAAAAGTGGAGAAATGATTTTGACACTCTATTTCCTATTAAAGAGACTTTCATAAAAAATGATAGTGTCATTGATATGGACATATTCAACAAGACCTTTGATGAAGCCTTTAAACAAGAGACAGACTTTGTGAAGTTTTTCATAGATGTCAAGGCCATAACTGATGCCAAGTGGGACATGAAAAAGGTACAGATACATAGTATTCAAATTTTTAATTGGATTTTAGAGGAAAAGTTTACATAGTGGGATAATATCACTAAGCCCAAGAAGAAGCCAACAACCATTGACCTGGATGTTCTGGATGAGGAGTAGAATGGAATTTGGCACCTGATCATGCATAGGGAGGGTAATCATCAGCAAGACTAGTGTAAGTTAGCCTGTATTGGCGTTCACTAGGTCTCACAACAACCTTAAGAGGTTATCCATAATATCTGTGGACAAATGTGCCAACTTCCAAAGATTTCAAATCATATCAAATCATCTACTCAAGTGTTTTCTCCACCGACTGAATGTGTAACTGTAATTTTGTCTTCTAGCACTTTTAGGTTTAGCCTAGCCATCCAAAGCTTGTTGCATCCTTTCTCTCTAAGGATTCCAAGATGGCTAGTTCTCTCTATATAGAGCAAGTTGTAAGATATTGTTAAGGATGATGAATTAAGAACTGCGAGGTAGAATTCTAAATTTTGTCTATTTTTGAGTTTTTTGTCTCTCTGAATGTATTGAAGTAGAAGTATATTAATAAAATATAGTGAAGTTTCTTGTTTCATACCAATGATGGCTTCTTGTGTTTATGTTTATGCTCTTGTATTTTTAATCTATAAGGCATTTTAAGTGTACTAGTTATAAGGTAACTATGCGACTATTTGTAAGTTTCTTTCAAGGAGGGAGTAAATCTTATGAGTAGTTCCAGAGGGATATATATTAGTGTGAGAATTTGATACATGGGTGTGGGATTGAAAGGTGGTTTGTAAGGTACTCCATCTAATTTTCATGTGTGTTTCAATTAATTAGTTTCTTTGAATGTATATCTCAATTGACTCTTTTCCCGAGATTAGGCACTGGTCTAGGTTTTGATAAGAAGTTATCATCATCAATCTTAAATCTAAATAATATTTTACTTTCCTTTTATTAAGAACATGCATGTTTACCAATGTTATTGAAGGATATAGTTCATTTTATTGATTCCTTGAAGAGAGAATCATTAGGTTATCCTTCTTGAGTCTAGAACTCTAAAAAGAAGGATGAGAAGCCTTGTTTCACTATTATTTTCTCTTTCCAAGTTCACGGTCTGGCTTGTTAAGCTCTGCATTAAACTGATCATAGTCATTTGAAAGACGTGTTATTAGTTGTTACAGTAAGAGGCAAGAGACAAATCAATGTAACCCTTGATCCACTATTAAAGATTACTGATAAGTAGTAAATCATAAAAGGTACACCCACCTAAGTCTATGGAGCTCAAAGAAGAAGGAGGATTAATCCTCATCAAATAGACTTTTACTTGTGTGAATCAAGAATTGGGAATCTAAGAGTCAAGCATATTTTCTATTTTGAGATTCTACAAGAAAAAGTACTAACAAATCCCATGTTATACCGGATCACTAGACTCTCAAGTTTAGTAGGGTCCAAATTTGGTGTATAACAAAGACTCTGAGGTATGTTAAGAAGATACATCTTGAAGATCAAATCATTTGTGATGAAAATAGAGGATTGATGAAAAGATCAAAATTAAGAGATGAAATTTGTTTGATTTCTCAAGTTGAACCAACATCTACTAATGAGGCATGTAGAGATAAATCTTGGACTAAATCTATGTAGGAAGAACTAGAACAAATAAAGAAAAACAACACTAGGTAATCGGTTCCAAGGCCTAAAAGCAATAATGTTATAGGAACTAAGTGGGTTTTTAGAAACAAAATGGATTAGGAAGGAACAATGGTAAGAAATAAGGCTAGACTCGTTTGTAAAGGCTACTCAAAATAAGAAGGCATAGACTTTTAAGAGACATTTTCTCCTTTTGCTAGGTTGGAAGTAGTGATATTATTTCTTTCTTATGATTGACATAAATATTTTAAGGTATATCAGATGGATGTGAAATCTGCATTTTTTAAGGGAGATTTGGAGGAAGATGTATACATAGAGCAACCTGATGGAATTCCTTTGACAGAAGATGAAGACATGGTTTGTAAGTTGAAGAAAGCATTGTATGGACTTAAACAAGCACCAAGAGCATGGTATGCAAGAATAGATAGGTATCTACTTCATCTTGCTTTTAGAAAAGGTAATGTAGACAGTAATTTATACTTAAGAACATGTGAAGATGGAATTCTAATCATATAAGTTTTTGTTGATGATTTCATTTTTGGAGGTAATGATGAAATGAGTAAAAATTTCTCTAAAGAGATGGAAAATGAATTTGAAATGTCAATGATTGGTGAGATGAAATTTTTCCTTGGAATGCAAATTAATCAAAACAAGAATGGTATTTTTATATCTTAGACCAGGTATCTTAAGTAGATGTTGAAGAAATTTGGAATGGAAGATTGTAAACCTATTGGGACACCCATGGTGACTAGTTATAAACTTACTAATAATGATGAAACTCATAATTTTTTTCAAACAAAGTATAGATCAATGATTGGAATTGTGGAAAGATATCAAGAAGATCCTAAAGAGACACACCTTGTTGTTGTGAAAATAATTTTCACTTAATTCAAAAGAACAATAGAGTATGGATTATGGTATGAAAAAACTGATGACTTTATTTTACATGCTTATACTAATGTTGATTGGGAAGGTAGTGTGGATGATAAAAAGAGTACAAGTGGAGGAGAATTTTTCCTTGGAAAAGGGCTGGTTTCATGGTTAAGTAAGCAGCAAGATTGCATATCTCAGTATACAGTTGAATCTGAGTATGTTGTTGCTACTATAAATTGTACATAGATTGTTTGGATGAAACAAATGTTGAAGGACATTGGAATAATTTTTAAGAGCCAGTGGTTATCCATTGTGATAACACTAGCACATTGAATATGTCAAAGAACCTAGTAATGCATTGAAAGACTAAACATATTTCTATTAAATATCATTTCTTGAGAGACAAGGTAGTAGAGAAGGAGATCATATTGGAGTATGTTAGCACAAAGGTACAAATAGCAAATATATTTACCAAACCTTTGCCAAAAGATGCTTTTGAGTATCTCAAAAACATGCTTGGGGTGAGATCCCCTCCTTGTGGTAATTAATTGATGTAGTAATGCATCAGTGCAGTGGCTTGCAAAGCTATATCATTTTCTGGACTTGATGTATGAATCTACTCCTCAGGGGGAGTGATTGCAGGAACACTACAGAACATATTTGGGTAATTTTGCATCTGGTTGTTATAGACATGAAGATTTAAAAAATCCACACCTTGCAGAAGAATGAAGAAGAGTTATGGCACCCTTTTCCATTTTTTTCAAAGGGGGAGAGATTCTATGAGAAAATCCCTACTATTTTAGGGACATCTGTGTTGAGGATATTGAGAAGATTGTATTGAGAGAGAGTACTTTTAGGTTGATGGATTTTCCCATATGTTGTCATCAATGCCTAAGGGGGATATTTTTGGATGATGTTGGAAGTGGCTACTACTAATGTTGATGGAATTCATGTTTTGTCACTAATGTCAACATTTGTTTCTGTGGAGGAAGAATATACTAGTTATTACTGTTGTATGATGACTGACATAAGTGTATGAATATTGTATGGATAAATCAGAACGAGTGAAGATGGGGATATGTAGAAGTATGTATGTTGATCTTATTTCTAAAATTTCTTGGCTTAATATTGCATATTGGATGAGTTACAGATGTTTTGGTGAAGACTGGTTACTAGACTCTGACAGTGATGATTGACAAAGCGAATCTCGATCTTTTGAGTATATCTTACTGGCAATGATGATTCAGGTTATGTGAGCTTAAGGGATGAAAAAATACATGTTTAGGAATGTTTGTTATGGGTCTCAAGTCTTATAATTGTTGATGAAGTCATTTGTGGTGTGTATTCTGGAGGAGATCTATTTGGGGCCAACTTTAGAGATGTAGCATGTATTGTGGATCATGAGCGTGGATTAAGGATCTTGGATTATATCTGATGTATTGTAATTGATGTATATTTTTTATAGGTACTGTGTATCTTAGCAAGGCATTAAATAATAATTTGTATATTGGGAAATTTTAATTGGCCGACCTAATCAATTATTGTAATAGGGTATATATGAGAGAGAAGGTGATTGATAAAGATAGAGAAGTGTGGAAGTTGTGAGCTTGATTGTCTGTTGGATGTAGAGCAAAGGATATGATTATTGTACTTCATTGGAACTGACCAAGCAAAGATAGTTGATATCAGACAGTTCACTAGATTGTATATTTTCTATATACACTTTTGTTTCAGACTTTAAGTGCTTGAGGGTGGCATTAACCTTCTTTAGGCAGTGTTCCTGGGCAGTGAGCCCACTATTGTTCTTGACTCCTAATAGGGTTTGTCCTTTAACAGGGAGTATGTACTATAATGATGTAATAATCTCCTAACAAGGCTAAATCTTTTAACAGGGATACTATACTCTCAGTACATTATTTGTGGGTGCTAATCCCACCAGGGTTTTACCTTTATCAGGGTTTCCTTGACAAGAAAGGATTGTGTTATTATGTTGGTATTTATTGTGTTATTATTTCGATTAAATTTTTGGTTTATAAAGTTTAATGTTTAATCATATATCTCACAATTGATTCACCCCCCCTTAGCTATGTGGGTAGACTGTTATTCCTAATAGAAGAAAGAGAGCTAATTGTGAAATGCAGAAGGATTTGGTGACAGAGAAAGTAAACGAATCAAGTGTGATCAAGCTATGAAATAGTATACAGTGTGAAGAATGATTTCATAGCTCAATTGGATCTGATCATGTAGAGGTAGTGTTTTTTTTACAGATCACTTTAGTTGTTGCTTTCTAAGAATTGTAACAGTGAAATCCCTTAACAGGGTGGATCCTAACAAATCTTTAATGTAAATCCTCTAACAAGGTGGCATTCTAATTGAATTTTATAAGTCCTTTAACAAGGCTTCTCCTAACAGGGCAAAGATCCTAAAAAATATAAAGGAAATCCCTTAACTGAGTAGCACCTAACAATGTTTTATAAACCTTTAACAGGGTAAGCTCCTAAAAGGGCATATTCCAGAAGACTACATATTTTGTGGGTATCATCTCACACCATGGTTTTTTCCCATTTGGGTTTCCACAAGATAAATATGGTGTTTACATTGTGTGACTTATTACTTGTGGATGTATGCATTAAAGTTTTTAATTATGTTAATTGATATTGAATGTTTTGGTGCATAAAGTAAAAATAGGTTGAATTAGGCAAATTTGTTGATTACTGGTTCACCCCTCCCCTCTCATTAATCAGACCTGTATTAACACTATTTGTAAATGATATTATATTTGGTGGCAATGATGAGATGAGTAGAGGTTCTGTTGATGAAATGCAAAAGGGTAAAAGCACAATAATCTGTCACCCTTTTACAAAGGAAAAGGACGACAAAACCAAAATAGTAAAACTTCAAGGGCATAAAATTCACATTTCTGTTGAGAATTTGAAGATGATGTAAACTAATGAAATGTGTCAAATAGGCTGAATTATATGCCTATAATTTTTTTTAAAAAAATTGAACCAAAATTAATATGTTTTTTGAATTTTTAAGGTCTATTTTTCATTTCGTGAAAATACTGTAAATCAGAGAGTTTACTTCCCGCCAAATCATTATAAGTAAAACATTAGTTTTTCCTCCAATTTCATAATATGTTTTAGATGACAT
>MU225866.1:711306-724978 GCA_018584345.1 Thuja plicata | reverse complement strand
GAAAGGTTATTTAATTAATTGAATGAATTATCCTCAAAAAGGGAATTCCATAATTCCATATGAAAGGACACTTATGTGTCAATAATTCATTCTTTTATTTTAATAAACCTTGCTTATTTGTCTCAATCGGAGAATGAAGAGACAACTGTTTCTTTTCAAGAAACTCTTCATCCTCTCTCCTCGGTTTTCTATCAATTGGACCTCTTTTCTTCATTGTAAGGATCTTTTGTTTTGAGCATCATTACTATAGGAAAATTTAGCTTTGATCTCATGCTTTTAGCTTACTTTCTTGCATAATTAGTATTATTTTCATTGGAATTGAACATTGTTTAGCTTTGATTCATGATCTATTTGTAGGAGCTAACAATTCAATTAATGCTTTAAAATATTTCTATATTTGTTTACTAATCAAATTCTAGCTTAGAAAGCATTCCTTTCTAGATTACAAGCATTCAATTTCTTAGCTCAATTGCACTTTTACTTCCATAGCTTAATTTCATTTCATTCTTAGACTAGTTGCACTTCAATTTCATAGCTTAAATCATGTCTTAATTCATAGAATAACAACACTTTCTCATAATTAGATGCATATTTCTCATAATTAATGGATTTTCTTCATCTACTTGCATTATAAAATCCTCCATATTAGCAATGATCAGGTTGTTGGCTCTCATTCTGAGGGTAAACTGCAACAATCACATCTAATTAGGAGGCAACAGGTCACTTCAATCACATTTGCAGAACAAACAATTCATGTTTGTCTTTGTAAATTCATTGATTGTGTAAGGACTATGTTGCGTTTGTGTTGAATCAAGAGGTCCACATTCAACATAAGACAATAGCCTACCCACTGCATTGGATTTCTACTCTTCTAACTATTACAAAAATGTCTGCAAGTATACATAAACCATAATGTTGTTTAGACTCTTTATGATCTACAAGTGCATTACCTCTTTCTTCACTTGGTAACTTATATGTTCTGCACCCTATAACTTCTACATTCTATCTTTAGCTCTATCATTGTAATTTCTTCTTTCTTTGTAATATTCAACATCCATTTGTCATCTTCATGTTTTGTTCAGTTTATATGATCTTAAGGTGGTTAACCTAATTAGATCCTTCTTCTATGGTGGAGTTGAAGTTGTGCAAGGTTGGTTTCATTCCCAACTCATTTATTATTATTATATTTCATTGTTTGAGTTGCCTCATGATAATGTGCAATCATGTTATTGCAATCCCAATGTTATACCTAACGTTTACCTCAAAAATAGTAAAAGCTTTCCCGCTCGGCATCCAGGTTCAATATTACAAACTTGAATTGTTATGTCAGCTCTAGTATACTCGGTAGTGTTCTCTGATCTTTCTCAGTGATATAACTCCACTTAACGAATTGGTTACTCAGTGACAAACTCCTAATTGATAATTTTATTTTTCTTAACTCGGTGCTTGCTAGTGTTCAGTGCTCAGTTTCATTCATACTCTACTTTACCAATTTTCTGCCATAGTGTATTCTTCCTCTTTACTGACTGACTTCATTGACTATTATGACTTTGACAAAACTAATGACAACAAACTATCTTATAGGAGTATCAATCTCCCCCTTTGGCATTAGTTGGCATTTTGACAAAAAATTCAAAGTCATAAAAAATTTTGTAACTCCCCCTATACACATGCTTATATCTCCCTTATGTACTATATCCATTTTATTATCCCCTTTCACTTACATCTCCCTTATGTGCTATATTAATACATGCTATATTATCCCTCTTTTTTGACAAATATGCCAAAACCAAAATTGCTTTAGTGTTCGGTAGGATAAACTTATACCTTATCAAAAATGTATGTGTACTTCTTTTGTATATTAGGTAGGGATGACTCCCATGCATTTTTGAGTGTTTGAAGTACAACAATTTGAGTAGCAACATCAAATGCCATTCCAATGATGATGTCAAGTGAACTACCATGGGGGGTGTTGACCAAATCCTTGGTCTTCTTCAAATGTCTTTGCATGGATCCCATGTGGGGAATCAAAAGTGCTTGCAGCTCTAGAAGTTCCATCCTTCTCTTATTCTCTTCTTGTCGTAGTTCTAGTTGAACCCCCATAAAGTGTTTCAATCTCAATTAATAGACTTGTAAAGAACCAGGCTTGGTAGTGACATTTTTCAGTTGCTTGGTCAGCTCAGTCTCAACAGACTCATCTTTTTGCCTTATGTCCTTGATGAAGTTTGAAATAGAACAAACTTTCTAAAATATTAAAAGTATATAAGACAACTTAGTCTCAATCTCGGTAGATGCCTCAAAAAGTGATACCTTGTCGAATACAATGTTGTCTAAAATGGATTCAAACATTTTTAGTTCCATCTTCCTCAAATGAACCTTCATCATGTAGTCAGTAGTGTCTTGATTTGTATTTAAAACTTGTTGCACTAGTCCTGCTACTTGACTAATGATATCTTATGTTTCATCAACATTTGCATCTGGGACAATTTCCTATAATACATCTTTGACACTTTCCAATACATCAGTCTTCTTTCTCTTTTGAAGTGATGTCTTTTGCATTGCCTTAAGTTTCAATAATTCTGCATACTCGTTCATCTCATCATAGTCCATAGTAGATAGGTTGAAATTTGGTAAAATGATTGGTTGGCTCATATCTACATGTTTCCTCTTGTTTGATTTCTTCTTCTTTTCTAAATTCTTTGGGGAATGTGATGTCTTTAGTGCATTAGATGTTATCTTTTTCATGCTAGTGTTAGCTCTCTGTTCCTCTTGTTTGGTTTCTTCCTTCTTTTCTTCTTGTTTCCCCTCTTCTTTCTTCTCTCCTAGTGTGCCATATTTCTTCTCATTTGTGTGTTTGTCGGCTTCCTTTTGATTACTTTGTTCCTTTGGTGCATCTTTTTTAGTCTCTTATTGTTGTGCAATGGATTTGGTTGGGGGAACCGATTCGGTGTTCAACGTTGCTAGTTTATCTATAGTTGTATCCTTCTTAGTCTTCTTGTCTTTCTCAACTTCTTTTTCCTTTTCCTTCTCTATTTCCTTTTCCTTCTCTGTTTCTTTTTTTTGGTTATTTGTTGCATGATCTATATCCATAGCAATTGAATCATTATCACCTTGAGTTGTGTGATAATTTAGTACTTGTTCCAATACAAGTTGTAGAGTAGGATTAGTAGTAGCCTTATCATTGATGTTAATTTTTTCCATATCAATGTTCTCAGTTGCCACAAAATTCTCATCTTATGATGTATCATCTCTGGGATCTTTGTCAGTAATATCCTCAATAGTAACTTCATCAATGTCAATTATTAAATCAATAGGAATTATTCTTACCTTGATCATTTGTTACAACATCATCGGTTATGGTTTCCTTTTCTTTCTCAGTTTGAGATTCAGGCTCTTTGATGTTGAATATCTCTCTCTATTTTACATCAGTTTCCAACTATAATTTCTCCAAGTCTCCTTTCAAAATCCTTAAAGATATTCCTTTTACAAGAAATTATTTAAAGTGTTGCTTTAAGAACTCTTCAATTTCTTCAATATATAGATTTGGTACAGTTAGCACAAGAGATCTTTCTCTCATTTTTTTCAGCATTCATAACATATTTCCATCTTTCATCTATGTTGTTTTATAACTCAATAGGAAAAAACTTGAAAAATTCAAGTGGCGTGTATATAAATTTGTGTAAAGAGTAAATAATTGCATCTTCAAATTTTACCTTGTTCTCTTTACTTTGAGTGTTGTACTTTTCTCCCTTCATTACTCCGAACATTCCATACTTCTCATTGTGTCTAACATTTCATCTAGACTTCCTAGTGGTGGAGGTGTGTTTTTCACAAATTTGAATTTGCTCAAATCTCCAGTCTTTGTGTCACTGTCTGGTGGTAGCTTTAATTTTCTCCTTGGTCTAGTGTTTTCCTTCTTGCTTCTTACATATGTCTTCTCTTTCGATTTAGTAGAATTCTTCTTTTCTTTTGGTGATGATGTAGACCTTTCTGACGATCTTGTAGATTTAGGGCTCAGTGAAGGCTTCAATACTTTTGGTTTCTTTCCTTCCACTTCAGAGGGTTCTACCTCATCTTCTTCATCATCAATTACTAAATTCTTAGTCAACTTAGCACTCATCTTGCTAGATTTTCTTTGAATTTTAGGTGTCAAGATACCTTGCTTAATCTTAGCCTTAACTTCTTCATATGTTCCATACCTCTTGGCTCTTTTATCAGCAGGCTTAGCTAAGAGAGTTTCAATTTGTTGAGATGCAATGTCTATGTCCATATCATATACCATAGGCTATAGACATATGCTCCTAGGCTTAACTGAATTTATGATGCATGAGTCAATGTCTACCTTAAAACAGATAGAATCATGATATTTCTCAACTAATTGAGGTCAAACTCTAAATTGAAAATGCATCCTAGCTTGGAATTTGGTGAAGTAGTCATTCATAATAATGTTGAAATTCTTTGCTAGACTCTGAATATACTCACCTATTTTATAGATGATTGGTTTATCAATGTTCCATTTCATACTTCCAATAGATGGAAAGAAGTTCTAAAAATAAAAGTATATGCATACCAGTAGTGAGCCAAACTTTAATGTATTTGACTTGGATTTCCTTATAGTGTTCATGTTGTCTTCAAGTTGTTTCAACAATATCTCACATTTATCAATCTACATATATTTTTTTACAATCTTGTAATCTAGATCAATAGTTCCACAAGGTACGTTGTCCACTTAGGATGATTTAAATACTCAATAGGACAAGATGTTACAAGCAAACTTCAACTTGTGGTTTTCAATAGTAGAAATCTTCAAACCTCTTCCATCCCATTTTTCTTTGGATAACTCACTCAGCTTGTTTTTCTCAATTTGTCTTATAGCCTTTGGCTTATCTGCAATTGGGTAACCAGTCACAATGTATAACACATCTTTTTGATCTTCACAGGTTGATCTAGCCACATACATTGGTTGTGTATTTGGCTAAGGACCATGTTGGCAAGTGATGCACTTTTGGAGTGATATGAAACACTTGAGGTTTTTCATTTATGGAAAAACATATGGAATGATGGTCACTTGAAGTTTTTTATAGTTTTGGATATACATATTGCAAAAGGACTAACTATAGTAAACATAAATAAATAGTATAACAGTACAGTTTTGGATATCGAAGATAGTGTATGATGCATGGGGACATGCAAGCTTAGAGGAAGACATTTTGGAGTATTATGACCTTCTGGTAAGGTCGATTGAGTTTTTTTGATGATCATAGAGAGTTACAGTATCTTGAAGTCATGCAAAAATAGAGTAACATGGATACAGGGCAGGTGAACAGTCGTGATGATTGAGGGAGTATGTCGTGGACTCCTAGCATGCTAAGTTGGATTGTGATTGTGGATTACCTATTCTTTGGTATTATAAGGTTGCTGAATTTGTATTTACTCTTTGATTATATATTAATTATATTTTTTAATGTATTAGAGAGTCGACTGAATGATGTAATATATATATATATATATATATATATATATATATACACACACACACACACACAGACACACACATGAAGAGATTTTTGTAAAGAGAAGAAGACAAGAGATGAGATGATATGAAGTAGATGGAATTCATAGATGCATTGTGATATAAAACATATGCGAGCTAAAACTAAAACTATCTAAGCATAGATGATGCTTGTAATGTTCACTATTGAGAATTGATTATAACATAACTATTTCTGATTCTAAAAGAAGTGTTCTCAGTATACCTTTAATAGGGTTTTTTATTCTCCTAATAGGGAAATGTTCTAATGTAATATTCAGCTCCTAATAGGGACACTATAATTTTAGTGCATATTTTTGCATACCATCCCCACCGGGGTTTTCCCTTGGCCAGGCTTTCCTTGAGAATAATTCATGGTGTTGTGAGTTATGTGTTGTGTGCTTATGTTCTTTTCATTTCAATAATTATATGGTTAATTTTGAATTTATTAAGTCCATGTTTAATTTATTTTAATACTGATTCACCCCCCTCTCAGTATTACTTAATCCTAACAATTGGTATCAAAGCTTTTGGCCCTTGGAAAGAAATTTTAACAACTTAAGGGAGATCGAGATGGATTCTGAAAGATTGGAAGAAAAATTTGAAGTAGCACTTGAAGATCTTAACAAAGCTAAAGCAGAGAATGGTGACTTGAAATTAAAATTGAGAAAAGCAGGGGGATTCATTAAGAAACTAAAAGAACAACTTGAACTTTCCATAAGTCAGAGAGAAAATCTTATGGTTAAGATAAAAGAGGATTTAGAAAATTATAATTCAGATTAGATAATACAACTTGAGCAAGAGAAATATACCTTAAAGCTTGATTATGAAATTACTTCACTATAGATGGCTAAAGAGATTCAACAAGAAAAGGATTCTAAGAACAAAAATGAAGAAACCTTGAAGGATGCTAATATTCATATAGGACAAATGAATACTAAACTTGAACACTACAAGAACAAGTATCTATAATTAGAGAAATATAATCATATCTTAAAAGGATAACTTGTTGAGGAAAAGAATCATATAGAGAGATAGGTAGAAACCTAAAGGATACATGAATAGTGTTGGCTTCAATGAAGCTGAATGTTTAAAGAATCAAGAATAAAAATTAGATGCAAAGATTGATGGAGAAAGACCTACTTTTGAAGAACCTAAAGAACAGATTAGACCTTTTAGAGGTAGATGTTTTGGATGTAACAAGGTTGGACACATGAATATAGATTGTAGAGGTAAATCCCCTTTCAAAATAAATCTATTTGTTTCTTTAACTATTATGCATATGGGCACAAGAAAGCTGAATGTAGGAAACCTGATCAATCAAGATACAAAAAAGATTACATTAGTGAGGATACATCAGCTAAGACACCATGTTATAAATGTAATAACCTTGGCCACATTGCAAGGTATTGTAAGTTGCAGGTTAATTAGAACAGATCACCTCCTCTATGCTACAAATGTAACAATCTAGGGCATATAGAAAAGTTTTGCAGGTACAATAGAACTGATAACAGAAGAGGACCACCTCCTATGGTTATAAAGAAGAATATTGGTGATACTGGTAAGAGTCTTACAGAATAAAGAAGTGAATTTGAGATTTGTTTCAAGAAAATAGAAGATATCAACAGTAATACGGTATGGAAGGTAAAAGAATCTAGTGAGGAAAAGGTTCAGGAAGAGTCAGTAGATGCTACTAAGCCTTCGCCTGGTGCTAACATTGCTACATCAACCTAGATGGCCAAGCATGGCCTTAGGGGGGCATTGGTAGAATACATCTAAAATATCTCCAACCCCTAAATTTGAGGAGTAAGCTCTTGCAATCTTAGGGAGAGAATGTAGAGATGTTTTGGAACACATATCTATGATCACATGGTTTTATATAGCTATATACTATGATCGCTATATTTCTACTCAACTGGTCTGTGTGCAGAAATAAGTTTACTGGGAACTGCATCATTTTTCACTCAATGAAATATAAGGATAATTGAAAGAACATAATTGAACATCATTTGCAGAGCAGAGTCTAAGGAGAACAGAGTCTTGAGAAGAAAAAAAGTTGAAGCAAGTATATTGAAGAGTTTGATCGAAGCAAAGATCTCGCATTTCCATTGTAAAAAAGGTATTTAGATCGATTGTGAAGCCTTTGAAATGGATACACCTATGATTTTTGACGTTGTAGAGAGACCTTGGTACAAATTCAAGAAACACCTTTTCAAATATACTAAGGATGACCTCGAAGGTGCATTTTCTCAAACACCCTATGAAGTTTTACATGTAGAAGAGATTAGGGCATATATAAATTATAAGTTTGAATCTTTGGGAGATGAAGAAATTTCCACAGAGATGGAAAGGGTGATAGGTGATGATGGAAAGATGAAAGATGAGTTTGCACACCTCAATAACCTGAGCATTATGAAGATAACTAAACTTCACAACTTTGACGAAGAAGAATGGATAAAGATTATCTTGAGCAGAGTTTATGATCAATTCATATGGCTTGGAGATCAGCCTATGAATATTTACAGCGACTTAATTCATGCCATAAAAGGATTGGACAATACTGGTATAGTACCTATTGCTGAGAAGAATACTAAAAAGATGGTAGAAACCCTAACACATTCATAGTGAGACAGGAGAGCGATGACGGTAAACGATGTATTCCAACAGGATGTAAGATTGATTACTATGATTTTGGGCTATAAACTCCATTATAGTAGCCAGCTAAATTTTGTATTAGTAGGTGTAATCTTAATGGATTATGAGATGGTGAAATAAAACATCAAGTATAATCTATGCAAATTCTTAACACAACAATTCTTGGATAATGTAAGGAAGATTAAGAAGGACAAGTCTAAATGATTCATATTTGGATCTGTGTTGATACACATGTACATTCACATTATTCACAAATTTCTTGATATGCACCCTAGAGCATGGAAAGACAATATACCTACTGGCATTCAGATTTCTCAGAGCTATAAGAGACAAAACAACACATGGGTAGATGGTGAATTTTTTTCTATGATCAAAATCCTACAGAGAGAGATGAAGGAAAGGGAAATAATTCTAGAGGAAATAGTGGAAAAATACAAGGACTCAATCTGTTTCATGGTTGAAACTGATTGTGTATGCTTTGAGGAAGTTATACCTAGAAATAAATGATGCTATCCACTAGGCTATGAGTTAAGTTCTGAAGTTCTAATCATGCAAGTAGAACACATTTTAGCTTTAGAAGTTGATTCATCAGAGGAGAGATGGGGAAATTATGAGGATAATTCAACAAAGATTAGAGAGGAACAAACTAGAGCATCAAGGAAGAGGAAAATAGAAAATGTAGTAGATGACTTGGCAGCCAAGGCCGACATATCCAAAGAGGAAATGAAAGAAGTGATGAAGAAGATGACAAAGAGAGATTTTGGGTTTGAAAGCACTGCTACTGTAGCCCTTCCACCTCTAGAAGTTGTGCAGATAGTTTATACACTTTATACTATGATAGATGTAACGACACCCTCACCACCACAGAAGACATCACAAGAAGAGACAACAAAGCTAGCACCTAGAAGAAACACAAGGTCCACTAAACCGGACTCACCTCCTAAGGAACAAAGGGCAGAAGGAAAAGAGAAGAAAGTTGAAGAAACGACTTCTAATGTGAGACAAATTTGGAAGCCTAATATGAAAATGATGGAGAAGAGGATTATTAATCAAGGGAAGCTTGTTTCATTGACAAAATACTATGATAGGTATGAGGCATCTGACAAACTTCTGATTGAAGACATGGTTATTAAACATTTACTTGTCTTTAAGAAGAATTTGTTAGAGATAGAAGGTAGTATACCTGAGGAATTGTATGATAAATTGGAGATAAGGAAGCATTTAGAAAAAAAGGAAGATGAAGTGATTAGAGAACAAGCAATTGAAGGCATGTTTCCTATTGTATCTATCAAATAAATGTTAGATAAAGAGTCTAATCACTCCCAATATATCAATTCTTGAGGCATATATCTCTAACATGGAGAAGACAACACATGCCCTTACAAAAAAAATGCCTTCTCACCTAAAGGAAGTAGAGACCTCTTCATTTTTGTTAGAATAGTCCAAAGAGATAACTAAGAGGGGGGGTGAATCAGTTATCTGCTGGTTTAATTATTTTCTTCTATTAATTATAGAATAATATTAAGCATTAACACATTTAGATAACACAAGATAGAACAAAAAAATTTTGGTTATAGGGAAACCAAATAGGTAAAAACCTCAGTGGGAATTAGCATGCACAAAAAACTCTACTTGAGTATAATTATCCCTGTTAGGAGATCTTACAACCTTATTAGGAGTTTTTCTTTACAATGCAATAAGTACAGTGACCTGGTTAAGGGTCTGACCCTATTAGGAGTCTTTTACAAATAACCCTTTTAGGGGTGAGGACTCACTATCCAAAAAGCTCACTGCTAAAATGATGAAGGATGCAACCTTCAGTAAAATAGATATGCACTATATCTGATAAATGAACTATTTGAGTAGACCTGCTATCTTGATCAGTTCCAGTGTGTTGTATACTTCCACTTCTTCTTCATATAGATCTTTTCTTGATGAATGAAATGTCTCTACTATCCCACAACAATGGACATTTTGTTCTGTACTTTTTATGTCTCTTTTCTTATCATTCACACTTAGCATTCACCAATTGAACTACTATAAGTATCTTCCCAAAACATGTGATCTTGATCGACTTTAGGAGTCCCTTCAATAGTTCTTTTTTCGGCCACATCAAGCATGCAACCTGATTAGAATCACGCAACCCAAACTAAATGGACGTGATGCTTCACAAAGTCAGCTCCACCAAATTAACTCCAACATCATGATTCTAATAGAACACATTTGGCACCTTTAGATAATTATCTTTAACTCATAACTAAATATGAATACAAACATGCATATCCCAAAGATAGGTGCAACTCAAAAAATAATGTAATTATGTCGGCTCTTCACAAATAATCTTCAATCACTGTAACTACCATAACTGATTAACATAACTCAACTGAAACTTTATAGTTGACTCAATGTGAATACATATAGCATCTAGAACATGTATACACAATGGAAATAAACACGCATGGCTCCAAAACATCTGTACTGATAATTGAATATAGAACATCGTTGTATATTATATGTTGTCATCAATGACAAACATACAATCAACTATTTTCTCAGAGGAAAATCTCCAACAATCTCCCCCTTTGACATTGATGGAAGCATATGATATTATCGACTCAAGGTGTTTTCCTTCTTTTTACAATCTTCTCAATATCCTCATCAAAGATTCCTCTTCACTACTGCTACTCTTCTGACTGTATACTCCCCCAGAGTATATGCTCCCCCTTACTAATACTCCCCCTTTGACATCAATGGAAAAGGGTGCCAAACATTATTAAGCACAGGTACTACTCCAGAAGTAGAGTAGTCAACCATTCATCAGTCACCAAGGAATTATGTTGTTGTTGTAAGTTCTAATCAGACTCAAGAAAGAGAATTACTCCCAGCTTCTCCCTGAGATACTCAAAAGTATCTTTTGATAATGGCTTTGTAAAAATATCTGCTAATTGTTCTTTAGTACTCACATAATCCAACTTTACTTCTTTGTCTACAACTTTTTCTCTTAGAAAGTGGTATTTGATCTCAATGTGTTTTGTCTTTGCATGCATCACAGAGTTCTTTGACATATTGATAGTACTAGTGTTATCACAGTGAATAATAATAGGATAATCAATATGAATACCAAAGTATTTAATCATCTATTTGATCCAAAACATTGTTGAACAATTCAATGTTGCTGCAACATACTCATCTTCTGATGTTGATTGAGAGATACAATTATTCTTTTTACTTGTCCAAGTGACTAACCTATCTCCAAGACATAATGCTCCTCCTGATGTACTCTTTCTGTCATCAACACAACCTGCCCAATCAACATCAGTATACACATGAAGTTGTATATTCTCTGAGTTAGGATACCATAAACCATAGTCTATAGTCCCTTTTAAGTATTTTAATGTTCTTTTTATTTCCATTAGGTGATTTTTCTTGGGTTCAGCTGCAAATCTTCCAAAAATGCCAACTTCATTAGAAATATCAAGTCTAGATTGAGTAAGATATATGAGTTTTACAATCATAGACTTGTATAGAGTCTTTTCAACTACAGTGGAATCATCATCTTTTGAAAGCTTGCTTCCTGTTATCATGGGGGTTCTTACTGGTTTGCAATCTTCCATTTTGAAAGTCTTCAATATCTACTTCACATACTTAGACTGATTTATGAATATGCCTTTGTCTGTTTGTTTTACATTCAATCCAAGAAAATATTTGATAGGTCCAATCATGCTCATTTCAAACTCACTTTTCATTTATTTGGCAAATTCTACACTAAGTTTGTCATTACCTCCAAAGATAATGTCATCAAAAAAAATAGCAACGAGTAGTAATCCTTCATCTATCTCTCTTATGAATAAGTTACAGTCTACTGCTCCTTTTCTGAATCCTATCTTTGTTAAGTAACCATCAAGCCTCTCATACCAAGCTCTTGGGGCATGTTTAAGTCCATGAAGTGCTTTATTTAGTCTACATACCATGTTTGGTTTGTCTGAAAGTTTGAATCCTTCAGGTTTCTCTATGTAGACTTCTTCCTTCAAATCACCGTTCAGAAAAGCTGACTTGACATCCATTTGATATACTTTGAAGTTCTTTAATGTTGCATAGGCCAAAAAAAACTTGATAGCTTCTAGTCTTCTCACAGGGGAAAATGTATCAGTGTAGTCTATTCCTTCTCTCTGCGCATATCCTTTGCATACTAATCTTGCTTCATTTCTTACCACTATTCCTTCTTCATTCATTTTTTTCCTGAATATCCACTTTATTCTAATCACATTCTTGTCATGAGGTCTAGGGACCAGTTCCCATGTATCATTCTTGATTATTTGTGTTAAAATTATAGCGTCAATCAGATAAATGTTCAATCTGCAATAATAGAAATATATTTATATATATATATTAATAATAATAATTATTAATAATATTAATGTTTATTATTATTCATATTTATATTTAATATTATAAACAATATTATTTCTTTAATATAATAACAATGATTATCATTATTATTATTTTATCTAATAATAATAATAATGATAATAATCATTATTGATCGAATGGATAATATCGACTAAACTCTCAATTTATATTTCACCGATGATAGACTTAACATATTAATGTTATGGCGCCGCTTATTAACACACCGATCATTATCGGTTTCAATGCATGATAACTATTATAGTTATCAGGTCCTTCATTTACATAGGTGACAAGGAAACATGTAAGGAGCCACGTATATAATAGACGTGACTCCTTGAGGAGTCACATCTATTATAGATGTGGCCCCTCACACCCACCTACAACATATATATATACGGTTGGTTGAGGATTAAAATGAGCACACCATAATTGATAAGTGCAGTTCCTCCTCCAACTACCAAGTAAACAAAGATATTAAATACGCAGATTTGGCAAAGGTGATTTACATTAAATAATACTTTCTCAGTTATATTCAGTCCTGAATTTTAGTTTCAGTTGCATTTACATGGTATCAGAGCCAAGTTAGAAACTATCTGAGCAATTGAACTTGACAGATTCATAATTGAAATCTAGCTATAAATATCACATTTCCATGGCAAGCGCTATAAGATTCGAAGACAGGCTTGAAGGAGGAAACAATTTCTCATCATAGAAATTCAGAATCAAAATGATTCTAAGAGAAAGTAAAGTTGAGTCCTTCATAAAAGAAGAAAAGCAAGTGCCAGAAAAATGACCCGGATAAATCAAATTGGATTGAAGGAAATGAAAAAGCTATGAAAATCATAATTGATGGTGTTAGAGACCACATAGTACTGATTCTAACGAAATATGAAACTGCTTACCATATGTTTAAATCACTTGAAAGAACTTACAAAATAAACAATGCAAGTAGAACCCTAGCACTAAAAAGGGAAATTAATCATATAAGTATGAATAAAGGAGAATCTATCAATGCTTACTTTATGAGAATTTCCACTCTAAGAGATGAAATAACGATACTTGGATATACTATTCAGA
>MU225866.1:676087-697778 GCA_018584345.1 Thuja plicata | reverse complement strand
CACTAATGATAATTGAATTTAACATAACTATTTTTGATTGTAAGAACAGAGCAGTGTTCTTAGTATACCTTTAACAGGGTTTTGTATTCCCCTAACAGGGAAATGTACTAATGTAATATTCAGCTCTTAACAAGGCTAGCTCTTCTAATAGGGACACTATACTTTTAGTGCATATTTTTGGGTAACATCCCCACCGGGGTTTTCCCTTGTCCATGGTTTCCTTGACAATAATACTGATTCACCCCCATCTCAGTATTACTTAATCCCAAAATACCATCCTTATCCACTTTTTCTTCAATACCTTTAGGATATGCAGGGCATGTGTCAAACCTTTTGACTCCGGATGAACATGATTGCTCTTTAGTTTCCTGTTTGCACAAAACTTTTGGTAAGATGGTGCAGGAGTACCCAGGATATCCTCTAAGCCCTAGAATGTTTTGGCTTCTAAATTACCTTAGCCAAGTGAGTGTGCATTTAATTTTGACCTTAGTAGGTCTTGCAAGGTGTGTTACTAGGTGGATTGATAATTAGTGTCAAATCCAACCTAGTCTAGTTAGTTCACTTTAATGAATAATTTTGGTTTGAGTAGGGAAAATGAGTCTTAATGGGTCCTAGAGTAAGTTAGGATTGGGAAAGTGCCTAAAAAGGCCTTAATTATGTATATTACTCGCACCGAGCATAGTATAGGTCATAAAACTTAGTTTTAAGTATTTATGTAAAAGATGCTACAATGTTGTCATGACAACATTGTGCATTGTTGCAATGTTGCATGCAACATAGAAAACATTTGGATTCCTCTTGAGATGGAGGTAAAAAATCAATTCTAGTGTCCTAAAATGGTGGAGGAAGTATCCTAAGATTCTTGAGGACTCATTTCCTAAGGTAGATTGAATGTAAGCAAGTTTTGGGAATGGTAAGAAGCTCTGCAATTTTGGGTTTTAGCAATATTCGAGAATTTTTTAGTTACAAAGTTATTAGATGGATTGAATTTATCGAAGTAGTGTTGGATCTATGTTGAGAAGTTAGTTTTAATACTTTTCCATTCAGTGTTCAAGTACTGTAGAGTTGATTTAGTAGGATTTGTAAATTGATTAAAATTTAGGGAGTCTATTGGTCCAGTCTAGAGTAGTTTGTGTTTCCATGGCTCCCCCATGAAATCTAAATATGGGAATATCCTAAGGGTAGATGAATTTTTTTTAAGATCCTATGTACAATTCAAACATGAAAGGAGGGATGTTGAAGAGTCGAGGTGCTATTTTTAAGGTTATGCCCTAGGCAAACAATGTCAGTCCGGTTAGGGGTGTAACAGAGTAAGAATCAAGTGTCATTGCAAAGGAGGGTGTGAGGGAAAGAAACCAAGTGTGGTTCCAAGAGCCTTAGGGTCTAATTGATCCTTTCCTATGATACTAGATCCTATCCAATCCATCTTGACACATTTCTAGCAAGAAATCAGTGTGTTACTCTCAATGCTTGAAAATAGGCCTAAAAGACCTACATTTTAGGACAATAGTGTACGGATGGTTTGAGGAGATAAAACCTTGAAAATATTTAAGGTCTTGGAAAAGGGTATCTAAGTCCTAGGTTTTTTTTAGGGTTGTGTGGAATTTTTTGACAAGAATCCAGAAAAACCCTCTAGATAGGGCTAATAGGGCTACTAGGCCTAGGAGGTTCAAAATCATTGTGAAGGTGGAACTCGATCACTTTGGGATAGAAGAACCATCCAAAACGGATTCAAAAGATTTCATATGGATTTCTTGAAGGTAAACATGCCCTTTGTATCACTTGTGAAGATGTTTGGGAATATTTGAGCTTGGAATCATCTAAGGAAGCATAGAGACAAAGAGTACTTTCAGTGGTGGAAATCTTTCAAGATTGAGCATAGAGAAACTAACTCTTAGTGTGGAGTTAGAATAGTCTTAGGGTGTGAAGACTCAAGACTTTGGTAGATTCTAGAAGAGAATTAGGATCCTAGGTAGACTAGGGCAAGTTAAGACCTTGGTTGAGTAAGTGCACGCCAATCTTGGAACACTTCCATCAGATTGGTATCAGAGCCTCTTTTGATCAGTCTTGTGGTTAATGTTCCAGCCAGAAGAATCAGTTGGAGATTCAACAATGGTGACTAATGCTGAGTTGGCTAAGAAGGTAGATGAAAACGAAGAGGAGAATAGACTACTCTGAGATTGGTTTCCTCAATTGGAGCAAAAAGTGGATGAGGTTGATGTGAAAGAAGATGAAGTGAAGGACAAAATTGAAGGGAAAGGCAAGGAGATTACCATTGAAGATGAGATCCCTGAAGCTAACCCTGTCATTAATGAGGATCCATTCCTGAAATCTCTAATGCCTATGAGTGGAAAAGCATTGGAAGGAGTTCCTATTTTCAGTGGAAAAATGGAACCAAAGGTAGTCCTTGATTGGATAGAGGGACTAGATAACCATTTTGAGTGTGATAGTATCACTGAGGCTCAAAAGGTGAAGGTTGCTAAAGCTAGACTAAGAGGGTCTGGACTCACTTGGTGTAAATTCATGCAAGATGAGAGATAAAAGGAAGGGAAAAGGATCATTGCTTCATGGAAGGCTATGGTTACAAAATTCAGAGATGCTTAAATCCCTGAGGATTATGAAATCCAATTACACAAAAGAAGACAAGGTCTAAGGTAGAAAGACCTAGATGTAAACTCATACACTAAAGAATTTCAGAGACTTTGTATGAGGTCAAGAGTAGTAGAGGATGAGAAAGTGAAGGTATCAAGATATATTAATGGACTTAAATGGACCATTCAAGATGAGATGAGTCTTTTGACTCCAGACATAGTTCAGAAGTGCCACCAAATTGCTATCAAGGTGGAAGACAAGTTAAAGAAGAAACAAGATTCAATCACCTCCACAAGAAGGGGTAGAGGAAGAGACAAAAAAGGACAAAGAGGTGGATATAGTGGAACAAACTTTGAATCTAAAGGCCAAGCAGGGACTAAGCTCACTGAAAAACATGAAGGAAAATTCAATAAAGGAAGTTCAAGTAGAGGGAGGAACTCTAACAATAGAGGAAGAGGCAGTAACCAAGGAAGAGGCAACTATTTTTCCAATATGAATTTCTATCACTGTAATCAATTAGGAAATATGACATATAGGTGTCCAGAGAAGGGAATTACCTCTCAAGAAGGTGACAAAAGAGTGAACTATGTTCATGAGGAGATAAGTGGTGGAAACAAGAACCCTGAAGTGTCTTTAGAATTAGAGGAGGAAGAGAATCTCATGAGGAGAAGAACTCTGATCAAAGAGCCAGTGAAGAAAGAACTCAGTCAAAGGAGATCACTATTTAGAGTAAAGTGTAAGAGGATGGGTAAAGTGGGTAGAGTCATCATAGACTCAGGCTCCACTGACAACATAGTGTCAGAGGAGGCATTCAGCAAGTTGAGAATGACAAGGATACCCCACACCAGTCCCTACAAGGTCACTTGGCTAAACAAAGGACAACATGTCCTTGTTAATGAGAAAGCTTGGGTAGAATTCTCAATTGGGAGATATAAGGATAAATTTTTATGTGATGTCTTACCTATGGACGCATGTCACTTGATCCTAGGTAGACCATGGAAATTTGATAGAAAGCCATGCATGATGGAGTGAAAAATTCATACTCCTTCAAGAAGGACAATGTGACATACAAAATCCAATCACTGTTGGAGGATGCAGGATTGAAGACAACTGGTCCTAAATTTCTCATGGTGAGTGAAAAAGAGTTCTTAAAGAATTTAGAAGAAGGAGAAGGAGTTGGATTTACACTGGTGTTAAAGCCAAAGGAAGTTGCAGACAAAACAGAGAAGAGGACAGAGCTACCTAAAGAAGTCCAAGAGATGTTAAAAAGGTATGAAGGTATAGTGAGTGATGGAAAACCATCAACCCTACCCCCTAAGAGGTCTGTAAGCCATTAGATAGACCTAATACCAAGAGCTACTCTACCCAATAAGGTAGCCTATAAAATGACTCCCCAACAGAATGAGGAAATTGCTAGACAAATCTAAGAGCTCCTAGAACAAGGCCTTATAAGAAAGAGCATTAGCCCATGTGTCATGCCCATAGTCCTAGCACCTAAAAATCGAGGAATTTGGAGGTTATGTAGGACTTGAGAGCAATAAATAGGATTACAATAAGGTATAGATTCCCTATCCCTAGGATAGAAGACCTAATGGACTGTCTAGGAGGAGCAAGGTACTTTACAAAGATAGACCTAAAGAGTGGCTATCATCAAATAAGGGTAAATGAAGGGGATGAGTAGAAAACAGCCTGCAAAACCATAGAAGGACTTTTTGAGTGGCTTGTAATGCCATTTGGACTCTCAAATGTCCCATCTACATTCATGAGGTTGATGAATGAGGTCCTCAAAGACTATATTGGAAAGTTTGTATTAGTCTACTTAGATGATATACTCATCCACAGTAAGACAAGAGAAGAGCACCTCAAACACTTAGAAATGGTTTTTAAGAAGCTGTAGGAGAAGTTGATCATCAACTTAGAAAAGTGTGAGTTCATCAAGACAGAAATGGTATACCTTAGTTTTGTACTATCTCAAGGTAACCTAAAGATGGATCAAAGCAAAGTGGAAGCCATTTTCAATTGGCCTACTCCAAGGAAAGCAACAGAGGAAAGGATTTTTCATGGCCTAGCCCAATATTATAGAAAGTTTATCAAATGTAATTCAGTGTAATTTGTGCTCCCATGTTGGACACTATAAAAGGAGGCATGAAGACTAAGTTTTTATGGAATGAACAAGCTGACCATGGCTTTGAATTGTTAAAGAAAAAGATTGCTACACAACCTATTTTGGTTTTTCCAACCTTTAAAAAGTTATTTACAGTAGAATGTGATGCCAGTAATATGGCAATTGGTGTTGTCTTAAGCCAAGAGGGAAGACTAGTGGCTTTCCATTCGAAGAAGTTGAGTGAAGCTAAGAAGAAATATTGTTCTTATGACCTAGAGATGTATGTTCTAGTTCAGGAACTTAGAAAGTAGAGACATTACTTGCTTCCAAAATAATTCATAGTCTTTTTTGACAACCAAGCATTAAGTTTCTTAAACTCCCAAGAGAAACTCAGTCACAAGCATATGAAGTGGGTTGAGTACCTGCAAGCATACACATTCAATATCAAACACAAGAAGGGATTGAAGAATGAGGTTGTAGATTCCTTGAGCAGAAGAGCCCTAATTATCTAGGAGATCCAATTGTAGATCATGGGAATAGACAACTTCAATGATCTATATGGTGATGATGAAGACTTTGCAGACATCTATAAGGTATGCCAAGAATATAAGAACCACTTTCATAGTAAATATTTTGAATATACTTTGCAAAGTAATCTCCTATTTAAAGGAAGTCAATTATGTTTCCCTAGAGGGTCTATAAGGGAGAATTTGATTCAGGAGAAACACGATGGTGCATTGAGTGGCCATTTTGGGGTCAGTAAGACATAAGAACTTGTTCAGATATTTTACTTTTGGCCAAAGATATATGTTTATATTAGGATGAATGTTGAGAGTTATATTGTGTGTCAGAAGGCCAAGGGAACATCTTCTAATGCTAGCCTATACCAACCACTTCCTATCCCAACTAGACCATGGGAATGCTTGAGCATGGATTTTGTAGTTGGGTTGCCTAAGTTAAGACAAGGAATGGATAGTTACTATGTAATAGTAGATAGATTCAGTAAGATGGCTCACTTTGTACCTTGCAAGACAACCAATGATGCCAGTCAAATAGCTTCTCTTTTCTTTAAAGAGGTAGTAAGAATACATGGATTTCCCTTGAGTATTGTGTTGGACAAAGACACCAAGTTTATGAGTCATTTTTGGAAGACTCTGTTGCAGAAGTTGGGCACCAACTTATCTTTTGGATCTGCATACCATCCTCAGATTGATGGCCAAATGAAGGTAGTTAATAGGAGTCTTGGTAATCTCATAAGATGCTTAACAAAGGAGTATGGTCATAAATGGGACCAACTCATAGGCCAAGCTGAATATGCCTACAATGATACTGTAAACAGGACTACTGGTAAGAGTCCTTTTGAAATTGTCTATGGCCTACACCCTAGAGGCATATATGAGCTCAGTGAACTGAAGGATAGAGTAAAAGGGAGTGGATATGCTGAGGACTTTTCATATTCTATGCAAGAGGTCCATGATACAATCAGGAAGACACTGATTGAAAATACTGAGAAAATCAAGAGTAAGATGGATGAAGGAAAAAGGGATGTCCAATTCAAGGTTGGGGATCTAGTGATGGTACACCTCAACAAGGATAGACTACAAAAAGGAATCCAACACAAGTTGTAGATGAGAATAATTGGCCCCTGCACTATACTGGCCAAATATGGAGAAAATTCTTACAAGGTGGAGTTACTAGAGAATAGTGGCTTGTCACCCATCTTTAACATTGCAGACTTGGTCTTATACAAAGGACCAATACCTGATCCAGATTAGAGCTTGACTGAATTCATCCAAGAGGTAGAAGAAATCCATTTTCCATCTACACTAGTCAAGAAGGCAGATTTCATACTAGAATCCAAAATTTACAAAAATACTATAATGAAGGATTACAAAGAAAACCTAGTGAAATGGAAAGGACAACTAGATGTATATGCAACATCGATAAAGGATTCAGAGTTCAAAAATCTAGACATTGACTTTGACTTTCTCAATCTGAGGATGGATTGAACTCTTTTACTTAGGGAGGATGGTGTAGGAGCACCTAGGCTATCCTCTAAGCCATATAATGTTTTGGCTTGTAAATAAACTTAGCCAGGTTAGTGTGTGTTTAATTTTGACCTTAGTAGGTCTTGCAAGGTGTGTTACTAGGTGGATTGATAATTAGTGTCAAATCCAACCTAGTCTAGTTAGTTTACTTTAATGCAGAATTTTGGCTTGAGTAGGGAAAATGAGTCTTAATGGGTCCTAGATTTAGTTAGGATTGGTAAAGTTCCTAAAGAGGCCTTAATGATGTATATTCCTCACACCAAGCATAGTAGAGGTCATAAAATTTAGTTTCAAGCATTTATGTAAAAGATGCTACAATGTTGTCATGACAACATTTTGCATTGTTGCAATGTTGCATGCAACATAGACAACATTTGGATTCCTATTGAGATGGAGGTTAAAAATTAATGCTAGTGGCCTAAAATGGTGGAGGATGTATCCTAATATTCCTGAGGACTCATTTCTTGAGGCAGATTGAATGTAAGAAAGTTTTGGGAATAGTAAGAAGCTCTGCAATTATGGGTTTTAGCAATATTCAAGAATTTTTGAGTTAGAGAGTGATTAGATGGATTGAATTGATCAAATTAGTGTTTCATCTGTGTTGAGTAGCTATTTTTAAGACTTTTCCATTTAGTGTGCAAGTACTGTAGAGTTGATTTAGTAGGATTTGTAAATTGATTAAGATTTAGGGAGTCTGTTGGTCCAGTCTAGAGTAGTTTGTGTTTCCATGGCTCCCCCATGAAATCTAACCATGGGAATCTCCTAAGGGTGGATGAATGTTTTTTGGGAGCCTATGTATAGTGTAAATATGAAAGGAGGGATTCTGAAGAGTTGAGCTGTTATTTTTAAGGTTATGCCCTAGGCGAACAATGTCAGTCAGGTTAGGGGTGTAATAGAGTAAGAATAAAGTGCCATTGCAAAGGAGGGTGTGAGGGAAAGAAACCAAGTGTGGTTATAGGAGACTTAGGGTATAATTGATCCCTTCCTATGATCCTAGATAATATCCAATCCATCTTGACACATTTCTAGCAAGAAATCAGTGTGTTACTGTCAATGCTTGAAAATAGGCCTAAAAGATCTACATTTCAGGACAGTAGTGTACGAATGCTTTGAGGAGATCAAAACTTGAGAATATTTAAGGTATTGGAAAAGGGTATTTGAGTCCTATTTTTTTTTTAGGGTTATGTGGAATTTTTTGACAAGAATCCAGAAAAACCCTCTGGATAGGGCTAATAGGGCTACTAGGCCTAATAGGTTCAAAATCATTGTGAAGGTGGAACTCAATCACTTTGGGATAGAAGACCCATCCAAAAGGGATTAAAAAGATTTCATATGGATTTCTTGAAGATAAACATTTCCTTTGTATCATGTGTGAAGATGTTTGGGAGATTTGAGCTTGGAATCATCCAAGCAAGCATAGAGAGAAAGAGTACTTTCAGTGGTGGAAATCTTTCAAGATTGATCACAGAGAAACTAACTCTTAGTGTGGATTTAGAATAGTCTAAGGGTATAAAGACTCAAGAATTTGGTGGATTCTAGAAGATAATTAGGATCCTACGTAGACTGGGGAAAATTAAGAGCTTAGTTGAGTAAGTGCAAGCCAATCTTGGAACACTTCCATCATAAGATGAATCAATCTCCACTTCACAAATCTCCTCATCCTTACAATGGATGAACATGTGAATTTCATTGGTCAATAGAGCTTTGTCCAAAGTGGATGAAAGTTCTCTCATTGTGTCTGGTTCATCTTCCTTCATAGGAGGTATCTTGTACTAAGGATTCATGGGCTCAACATTCTCAACCACAATTGGATTTTGAGTTTTTGGGTCCATATCCTCTTGTCAAATACAAATACTCTAACTAGGGTTTACATATATGACTCAGTTGCACTAATAAAACTAGGGAAACACCAAAAATGCCTTGAATAGATTAAAATATGCTCAAAATATTTTAGGGTTACCTTCACAATCGCTTGAATCTACTTGAAGACTCAGCTCTCCAACTCTGTTCACGTTGCTTTAGAAAATGTTAAGTAACAATAATATATGATGCACTCTATATATGGATTTTTCTAGGTTTAGGGTTTTCAATAGTCATAAATTAGAAATTATGCTCCACTGACTTACTTTACCAATTACCTATTATCAAGCGATTCAACATTATAATTCCTTTTAATGAATAAATATGAAACATAAAATCAACAGTATGTATCCAAATGCATCTAAGTATGCTAATATGGATCTCTGCATATATACTAGGAACCAATTTAAGATTTGAAATTTTAACTTGTTGTTCTTATCATACCTCATACCTAATTAGGTAGAATCGGTTGCACCCAATCCAGAGGATGAGGTTCCCTAAACTGTTCCAAAAGATGTTCCATCATACGTGGTATTTCTTCTCCATGTCTTGCTCATCTGATCTCTCATTTCTTTAACATTCTCTTCTGATTTCTCAGATGTCTCTTCCTTGGTAGGAGCTTTGCATCAGTACCTACATTCTTTAGCAAGGTGACCTAGCTTGTGATAATGGAAGCATGTCATGCCAGGGTTTCTCCAAGATCTTCTATTGTTCCTTCCATGTAACAACATTCAGTTTGCAACAATATGCCCATATCTTCCACAGACTAAACATAATATTCTTGTGTTATAGTCCCATGGTATGGATGTACCCTGTCAGTTTCTTGGCATTTTCTATCGGTTTGGTACCCATTTGTCATTTCTCTTTTGGGATTTGCATTCTTTAGTTTTGTCACCATGCTTGTTGTAGTAGCCATCAAACTTTGGATTTATTGTGTTGCTTAGAATATTTGATCTGCATTCAAATGCTTGTTTCCCATACTTGTTACAGCTATAATAATATCCATCAAAATTATAGATATTCTGTACATTATCTCTTTTGCTTATGCATACGTTTGTAGTATGTCTAGGTTTCCCAGAGTGGTAGCAACTAGGCTTGTTTGACTTCGGTGAGGTAGAAATGCCTTGACTATTAGCATTATTAGAGGACTCTCCTTTCTCAGGAGTGCTCTTACTATTGAATCCTAGTCCAATCTTGTATGTCACTTGTCTCTGACCTTTAAGATATGTATCCAATGATCTTAGTGTTTCTCCATTTTCTTCTTTTTCATCTTTCATCTCCCTCTGCAATCTATCATCTTCACACTTTAAAGTTCTTGATTATCAAACTCTTTCCTGGTCAACTCTATATTTTCTCTCACTAGCTCATCGGTCATATTATAGTGAACCTATGTTATCCTCATGATCTCATTGTCTTTCTCATCTATTCTTGTCTCAAATAGTATTTTATCTTCCTCAGCTAATTTCAGTACATCTTCAATTGTTCCCTTAGATTCAAGTATCTCACTCATTCTTAATGCTTGTACTTCTTGATCTATTTTTGTTAAGTTCAGTTGCTCAGTGAGTGTTTTTTTCTTTTCCATGAGTTCTGCAATGGATGAATCAGATTCACCATTCAGAATGCCTTCAGATGTTGTCTCAAGAGTATCAACATGCTCTTGTGTGGATTTAATCTCACTACATAACTGCTTTCTCACTTTTAAGGACTTTTCTAACTTGCTTTTCAGATCTTCAATCACCTCTTGTGTACTCTCAAACTCAAACTCAAGACTATAAATCTTATTAGATTGTTTTTTGTAGACACCTAAATTTGACCAGGTGTATCTTAAACATCAAATTTATAAATCTCAGCCAATTGCCCCAAATCTCATCAAAATGCGTTAAAAAGGGATCAAAATAAAATCAAATGGACATTTATCAAGCAAAGTGGACAAAAATCAAATTAAATCAAAGGATTAAATAATCATGAAATCAAATAATTAAATTCAAGCCTAAAAGGGATTAATCAAATTATGCAATTGATTTTAATCAATTAATTGTATAGTTTAAATCAAAAAAATCAAATCCAACCCATTCACCCTTACATGGCTAAATTAATTAAATGATTGAATTAAATAATTCCTAATTTCTTTCAACTCAAATTGATCAACTAATGAGAGTTGAGGATCTTATCTTCTTGTCCCACCCTTTGAGGGAAACCATTTAATTTTCCCTCCATTTGAAATCACCTCAAAGATTTTTACTCAACCAAGGCTTGACCATGATCAATTCACTCTACTCCCTACCCTTGGGAAATTGCTATAAATACAAGAATTTTTTTTTGTATTTGAGATCCAAGGAATTCAAGAGAAAAGCATCCTTATTATAGGCATTTGGAGAGCATTTGAGAGTATTTGATAGTATTTCAGCATTTGCATAGCATTTTAGAGCATCATTTTGAGAAGCATTTGTTGATTTCATAGCATGAATCATGAGCATTTGAATGGAAAACACACACATCTTTGAGCATTTGAGCTAGATTAGACCATGTTTTATCAAATTTTCTCATTCTAGGATTGTCCTTGAGCGAGATTAAGGTTGAGAGCTCTCTTAACAAAGCTTAGATAGAAAACCATGAGATGTCGTGGATTTAACTTCAATTATTAAATTAAATTGTATTTTCTTTCCATAGAGTTGTTGTTATTGGTCCTAATTTCATGAAGGTGTAATCTCACACACACAAATGGTGCCCACCGTGGGGCTTAGGCCTCATTTCTAACATTTTTATCTTAAACTTTTGTGTTTTTTGCATCATTTTTCTTGTTATTTTGTAGAAAACAGGAGAAGAGCCGCCTACAAAGCATTCAGAGCCACCTGTGAACAGTAAAGCGCCACGTATAGAGTTTCTTTCTTCTATGTCTTTCATTCTTAGGCCACCTATGAGATAAAGTGTGCCACCTATGAGATAAAGTGTGTCACCTGGATTTGTAAAGCGCCACTTGTTAGGCACTAAAGATCTCCTATGAACTTCCAAGAGCCATGTACTAGCAACGTTTGACTGCACTTTGCATGTTTTTGTGCCACTTGTGGTTTTTATTTTGCCGCCTGTGGAATTTCCACAGCCGCCTATTAAGATTTAAATGCCGCTTTAAAATATTTTATTTACACTTAGTAACAGTTAAATGTGGCGTGTTAGTTGTTAAATGCCACGTAGATATTTTTTCTTTAAATCAAATTTCTAATGATTTTCTCACTATTTTAACTCTTTGTGTTTTTCATTGTTGCAGATGAAAAATCATCCGAAAGTGCAGAAACTATTGACGGGACTTTTGTGACTGGGTCCGCCAACAGACATAAGTTGTCACCGGGTACCGGGGTACCGAAAAACTTCACCTATAAAGGTTGTCGAAGGAAATGAGATTCCTTGGACCTCCAAGCACATGAGAGTCAGTTCTCAATAGTGCAGGGCTCGATTGGGAGATGTGACTATTTTTGAGGGGGATAGTTGGTTATCTTCAACTCATCAACTTTGGGGATTCAGATACATGGGGTTTTCTCCAAGCATGCTTACACTTAACAAATAAACTGAAAAAGATACTATAGAGTTAGAAATATTTCATCTACCTATAGTTATACTAAACGTTCAAGACATCAAAAATTCTCTAACACACTACACTAAATACCGAAGAAATATACAACCATCGGTTCATATTTTATCAGTAGCAAAGAAAAGGAGGTCGTTAATCTACTTTAAGTATCAGAGAAAAGGACATGAAGAACACAAAGCATAAAATACCATTAACCTAGAAGACAGAATGCCAACAACATCATTGAGAGAATTCCTTCTTCTTCATTAACATCTCTTCCAGCAAGCACTGGTGCGTGATACAATGGTGGCTCCAGGGGAGCATCTAACTATTGAAAGCTTAGAGACTATGGAGCATTGAGCTCTGCAACTAAGAATTGAGAAAACCAAATTTCTATTAACTATGGACTACAAAATCATCAATTTTGCCAACCCTTGGAATGAGGCCAGACTTATCATTTATACACATCTCTTGATCTAACCCTAACCCTAACTTATGTTACACTTTACAATAAAGTACATTATCTAGTGGTCGGTACTACCTGCACCACTCTACAAAAGGCCTTGAGACAGAAAAGGCCTGACATGTCAGAAGAAAAAGACAAGAAAGATGGAGTGGAAGAATCAGCCTCGATAAGAGAGCCAGAAAGGAGAAGGAAGAAATCTGATCCCCTGGAGATGGAGGCTACATGCCTCATAAATGGGAAAGTGGTGCCCTGTCTCTGATGTGCCAGGTGTAACATTGAAGCGGCGCCTTGAGAAGACCATCTGTCAGAAACCTCCCATCGAGTTGATGTGCCTTGTTGTGGATACCCACCTTATGACAACCTTTATTTACTGCCTTGAAAGTGACTGGTCAGCCTTGGGGACCAGGACATGGGTCACTTAAAGAATACAAAATATAGGATCCAGAATTCTGAGATCCATGAACTTGTGTTTTGAAGGAATAAATAATACCAGACATTTTCCTTGAAAGTTTTCTCCAGCCCTTGGAGAATCTTTATTGTTGTTTTCTATCATTGAAGGTCTAGAGGAGATGGGAAATCCCCTCTTTGTCGATGTCTCTAAGGCCAGGCCACCGGTACTTGGCCACCTCAATCTGCTCCCCCAGATCTGGAATATTTTCCTTAAATTCTTCAACCATTTTTTGTCGCATCGTGACCTTTGAGCACCATGTGAGTTATTCATGTCATTTTTTCTCTGTCTATCCCCTCCAGGGATAGATACCTTGATTCCATTAATTCATCAAACTTCCCCAAAACATATTCCTCCGACATGCATGTGTCGGTGCTAAATCGATTAGCTCCGGAGACCTTCAAAACAAAAGACTTGTATAAATTGAAAGAATATTAGATTGCATTGACCTTATCATGCAATATCCCTACCAACTTCTTGATAACCCCCAATATGAGGTCAAGTCTAGAGTGTTGGGTCCATATAAAATCAAATGATTCTTCTCCTAAAATTTTGGAATTGGAGACAATCTCCTCTCTGAGGCCGATGAGTTCTTCTAACTCAACCTTCCATGCCTCATAATTCTTGATATCTCTGTTTCATATGGAGATGGTAGTTTTGGCCTAGTGTAGGATGTGGTGGGCCACATATAGATTCAGGAGTGTGGACACTGGGAAACGCAAGACATTTCCCAACTGCAAGGTAACCCATTCATCAACCACTTGGGCCTTTCTCGTCATCACCCGTAATGAGTCTATATCACTTTGAGGAAGTAGTGCATCTGATGTAGAGACCCCCGAAGGAATAACGCTAATGGGTTGGACCAGCTCAGTCAGTAGTCCCATGAGGTTTGCATTTTTCTCTTTCTCTGCCTTGAAATTTTGGGCCTCTTTCTCATAGCGATCCTCCACTGCCTTGGATGCTTCTTTCAATAGGTTCAATTCACCTTTTTTTCCTCTCTTCCCCAGCGACACCTCTGTGACATCATAATCTTTGTCTTTAGTCGTTACCTCATCCACATCTGGGGAAGGTGTCGCGATTGCTATGACTATTTCTTCGCCTGGCTCGGTCCGAAGAGTGTGGAATTTTTGGGCTTTCTTAGTCTTTGGCAGGTTTTGTGCCTGAGCCATCATCTCCACCAAAGAAAGATGGGCCTTGGGTGTTGTTGGGGCCTTTCTCTTTTGAGATTCCACCAACCACTGTGGTGGTAGGGGTGGCTTTGCAGCCAAAATTTGCTCATGTGATTTCTCCCCAGGTTTTTGTTGTGCCCCTTCAACAGTATGAGCCTCTTCTAGGTCCTTCCCTATATCTTCTGACTCACCAGAAACATTTTCTCTGGTGGTACCTATGTCATTTTCCCCACTGTCTATATCCTTGGCAATATTTGGATCTTCATTGGTTGCCCCAAGGTTCTCTTCTTCATCTTGTCGCTGCTCTTCCTCCACCTCTGTGGCTGGGATGTTCTCTTCTGTTGGTATATCTTGTGGTAGTGGGGGAGGAAATGGGACAAGATTCAATGTTTGGTCCACAGTGATTACCTCCCCAAATGTTACCTTTGGGAGTCACATCTGGAACACAGCAGTTGGGGTCACGGTTGTTCCCGTGGGTCCAGTTTCCCCAACCGATGCCATTTGTTCATTTTGTGTTTGTTGGCCTGAAACTCCCATAACCTGTATTTCTGGGACTCCATAGGTATTCACCTATTCTAGCCCCTTTTCTTCTTCCATTTGTGCTTCCTTCTCCTGCGTAGGTTCTTGCTCTGGAGCTTCCTCCTGCATGACAATTTCTTCCTCCAATTGTGTGAGGTCTCCCTGCAAATTCCCAAACTCATTAGTTCTAAATACATCATCAAATTCTTCATGAGGGGGAGGATTTTCATGGATGTGGATGTGCTCTAGTTCTTTCTCCAACTCTGGGGAGTCGGAACAAATGATCTGTACTTCTGGGATGTGTGGCATCCCAAGCTCCGATTCTACCCTTGGCTTTGGATTGAGCCCTTTCTTTCACCTGGTAACCAAAGGAGGCCCCTCATCCCTTAGGGCCACCTTCTCCTCTTCTACCCCCATTCCTGTCACTCTAACCATCAATGCTACTAGTGAAGGGGAAGAGTGAGGATGTACAGGTCCGGTCATGAGCACCGGAGTGGTCAATCATGTGATAAATTTATCCCTCATCAGCTGGGAGGCCACTAGTGTCTACTTCAGTTTCTCTTTTATGTGGGGGTCATGTAGGGTTGGAGTTCCCATTATTCTCTTTCCTTTATCCTCTCCCTGTGAAGAGGTTTTGACCCCAGAAGTCATCTTCTGTACCATCGGGCCAACTCTTCGGGTGCTCCCAGGGCATACCCTCTTAAATTATTCATGGCTACGCTCAACCACGTTGTGAGTGATGTCTTCAATGGTAGGCCCCTCCTAGGTATTCCAATCTACTGGTGGGAGGGCCATCTTATCAACTCCCCTTCCCTTGTACTGGGGATCTATTGTGGGGCCGGTGTCTGAGAAGTCATCCAAAAAATTTTGGAGCTTCAATCTTTCCATCATTCCCATGGTCATCCGGACGTAATTCCAGCTTTGAACTTCAACATCATCCTGGAAATCTTCCCAGAAGTCCTCCATGTGAAATTGGTGGGGCTCTGATGCCAGGGGAAGTGCCAATGCAATTTTGCAAAGAGGATCAAAGTTCTTCTGCACTAGATAAAATTTACCAAGTTTGGGCTCTTGAGTTCGCTATCTGCCTCCTTGGCTGCGGATAGACTACACAAGTAATTCTCACAAGTGATTGGGAATGGAACATTCACCACCTTCTTTAGAGAATATAAGGCATGCAACTACAACATTTATTTGCAATATTTTAAGAGGATTATTTTTTTCCCACAATATTTGGGCAACAAGTAAGGTTTCCCGGAGAAGCTGGTTATCTGAATATAGGTATGTTGCTAGAATTGGATGTACTAATGGCGATAACTTTTGACAAAATCCATTGCCTCCTTGGAGAGGCGGTTCCCGACATCCCAGGTAGGTGTGAGTAGGTTTTAGTAGATGAAGGCGTTATTCACCTGGCAAAAGCTGGGGAATATAGCCTCCCATTGAATTTGTGGAAAATAATCCCAGGGAGTCAACTTGGGCCAATCCCAAGTACACCTGATGTGAGCAGCCCATTAGTGATGGGTCGTTGCTATGCTAAGGCCCAGAGAACATAAGAGGTCATATAGAATTTGTGGGTCCGGGCCACCTGAAGGAACTAAGAGTCTACATGATTAGAAATGATGGTGGCCCAATCAAAGTATTGCTCGCCGGTGGAGATGCCAAGGAAAAAGTAGTACATCCACCCTGAGAACTCTCGAGCATGGGGTTGCCCAAAGATTCGGTAGAGTGCTATAATCCCCATTTGGATAATTTCTTTAAACTCAGATCAGGGGATCTCTAATTTCATTTTTTTGGGGTCCTTCTTTGGAGTCTTGAGCCAATGGTTGTTCATATATTGCTAGGCCATAACCTCCAGCTACTGAAATTTCCCCAAAGCATCAAATCTGGTAACGACGGCTGGATCATCAAACTGGGGAATCCCCAAACCTACCCGGAAAGTTGTGGCATCAAGAGACACCATGGGGGTGGGATATCTAGTTGGGACCATGGCGGTGAGCATGATGGCCCAAATGGAGGAGTTGTAATGTGTCACAAGGGTGAGAATAAGCTCTGGGGCCTGCACTAAGCATGGGAAACAAGTGGCCTTCAAGATCCTAGAATCCCCGACGCTGATCGCGAACGGATCTCCAGACTATCATTGAATAAACATTATCTTAACCAGGGCTTGCATCTCTGCCCACATATCGATGCTAGTGTCGGTGATCAACTAGACTTGGGATTCAATATTTGACCCCACAACAACATTATCCTTCAGATATTTCATTCTAAGGGGTAGTTTCTCTAAGGCCCTCTCGATTTTGGATCTGACGGCTGCCCTGGTGACCACCATGGAGGGGAGCTCTGGAATCCCAGGTGGTGAAGATGTGGAAGTCTCAGATATAGTGAAGGCACGTTGTTTTGAAAACCTATAAGGCAAGGCAACTGTTATAATTCATAGATAAATAATACTCCAGGATCTAGAGATCTTACCACTGAGGCATGTCCTTTGCCTGAAAAGTTAGTTTGGTTCCAAAATCTCAAAAAGGTATATATATATAATGCAGACTTCGGAGATTAACCACTATCTGGGTCTAGGGGTTTTATCATACTTAATGAAAGCAATATGTGGGTCAGATGAAGGAAAAGGACCCAAAGTCCAAAAAACTAACCGTTGGAAGATGTGAGCGAAAAGTGAGTTGTCAGGCCCAAGTGGGTGTCACATGACTATGCAATAAATGGGGTGTTATGGCAACGGTGGCACCAACTGTTCAAACGCACAAAAAGTGGAGGCCACTTGGATAGTCTTGAATGCATGCGTGGGACATAAATGAAACATGAAGGCCGATTGAAGGAGAAGAGAGAAAAATGCCTGGTTGAAACCAGTTAAGAGCTGAGCTTCAACCAGGTGGTATTCCATCTAGAACAAGCTTGCAAATTTGGACAAAATACAAATGAAGCATGGAAACCTTGACGCAAGGCCAGATAGATACACACAAAATATACAACTAAGTATAGTGGGGCCAAAGGATATATACATGTAAAATAGAGGATATACATCATATACATCATATTTACAGTAGAATGAAAATGCGAAATGACTACTCTAACAAAACAATGCCAAAAATGTACAAAATATACAATATCCTACACTGCACAGAGGGTGGACAACCCTTTGGCAGAGTCAACCCATAAGCGGGTGGCAAACCAAATGATGAGGACGCAGACCAAAAATGCAAACAAAGCGAAGCAGAAACAAAAAAAAGAAAACACAACGACAAAAAGTCAGAAACGAAGGATAGAACCAGAAACACCAACCTGGAATCTGAAGAACGGCCAAGGGGAGAAGCACTCGACCACTTTGCAATATTTTTCACCTCCAACATCATGCACAGCTACTGAAGATCACTTCATTGTTACTCACTAAGTTTAGAAAAGATCAATTCTCTCTCAAATTGCTTATGAAGTCACTCTGAAATCGGCTAAGTGTTTTAATCATAGTAACTGTGAAAATGACAAGTAAATCCTATTTATACCCAAGGTAAAAGAAAGTTACCCTTCTCTCTGCAAACTCTGGAATAGGAAAACTTCCGGACTCTGGGCCCAGGGATTCTGTGTGACCATACCCTCTTACAAAAAGAAAACTTTGTGGCAGAGAATCCCAGAGTCTGGGATCCGGCTTCTGGAAAAGAAATGACCAACTTTGGGACTGGGTCCCAGAGACACGAGGAACAAAAACACAAAAAAAAACCAACACTGCGGGAAAGAAAACTCGAAGAAGGAAACCAAAGAAGCAAAGGTAAAGAAGACAAGGCAAGAGCCAAAAGCAAAAAAAACAAAGGGGGACCCAACATTTTGCACACAAAATGTAGGGATGGATATGCAGGGCATAACAAATGGCAACTATCTAGGAAAAATGCCTTAGTACATTTGAGAACCACATAATCTTTGGTTAGAAAAACTAGAACAAATCGTTACTCAAAGCATCTTACTTAGAAAGAGCAACATGTCTAAGAAAATCCAGCCATACGCGATCTAATCCATGATCCTTTCATCAGTGGTGAAGTGTGTGCTTTGGAAGGAAATCAAGCCGATGACCTCTAGGAGAAGCAGAGAGGAGGCACTAAGTATCAAACTCCAAAGTCATCAAATCTGCTCGTTTCTCCTGAACACCAGAGTTTCATCCCATTTCCTTTTTTTCTTGTGATTTTGTTCATTTCTGGGTGGGAGGACGGTACTTCTGTTACCATCAAGCTTAATCTTAGCTAATTTTGATGGTAGTACTGCTTTCACCCTTCCACCCACCTTAATATGCTTAATGGGGAAGGAAAACTCCATATCCAGAAAGAATATTTAAAAGTTTAGACTTGGGTCAACCAACTAGTGCAACTGATCTACCCTCAATGTGTCTGATTACTTGTTCCTTAATTCTTTATTTCACTGATTACCAGACTTTCAGGGATAAATCTGATGGAGATTACTCATAATTTTCTACCAAACTTGCAAAATAACTCCAGATACCAGACCAATTCCACCATCCTAACAATAGATTCCAAGTTCACTGCAGTGCTAAGGGCACCATCCCGGAGACTAGATGTTATGCGAAGTATACCAGCCTTACCAGAGGGGGAGCAAAAAAAATGCTGGAACCCAAAAAAGGAAGACAAGAAAACCAAAGACAAAGCAAAAGAAAAGGGGTAATCCTAAAGGATGCGCAGCAAGACTATTTACAAAGCAAGGCACCCCAAATAGGGACACGGGGGAAGAAATATTTACAAGCAAGAAAATTTACATAAAATACAACTCTGGGAAAATCGGCCTTATTCAAAGTAATGTTTGAGGAACTGTCCATTGATGAGAAATGGGACAGGTTTTCTAGTCATGGTATTGAGGTGGTAGGTATTTTCCCCATAGATTTCTAAGATTAGGTATGGTTCGAGCTAGAGCCATTGGAACTTGGTGTGCTTTCCTTTCTTTTCCCGAGCCTTGTCCAACAAAAGGACTAAGTTCAAAATCTGAAAGGCCTTGTATTCAGTTCTGTGGTAAAACCATCATTTTACTATTGCTTAGTGATGTGAAAAATTTTCAAGGGCTATGTCACGTTGTTCTTCCATCCGCACCAGATTCAGGAGCTGAACCTCCACAATATTATCTCGGTTGTTGAATTCCTGCATAAATTGTAAAACCGGGATCTGTAAGTTAATCAGGAACACTGGGTTCTGGCCATAAACCAGATGGAATGGGGATGTTCCCAGGGTGACCTTAATTTGAATGCAATCTTCCCAGAGGGTGAATCTTAGCTTTTGGTGCCAATCCCGGGGATTCTTTTCTGGCAGGTGTTTGATCACTTCAAGTAGATTTTTGTTTGTTGATTCAGCAACACTGTTCCCCTAGGGGTAATAGTTGTTGGAAAAATTTAGAGTGATCTTCCGGTCATAGGTCCATTCAAGTAGTTGTGTCAAAGAAAATGTCAGACCATTGTCACATACTATAGCAAAGGGCATTTTGAATCTTGTGACGATGTTTTCTTCTAGAAATCTGATAACCACATCTGTCATGTTGCCTTTGCAAGGTATAGCTTCAGACCACCGGGTGCAGTAATTGCTTGCGGTTAGGATGTATCAGCGATTGTCAGATGAGTTGGGGTTGATTTCCCCATTGAAGTCAAATTCCCATTGGGAAAAAGGTCTAGCTTCAAACATCGACTATAAGGGCATAGCTAGGTTATGCTCATGATGTGCTGTGGTCTGGCAGGTATGGCACCTCTGAATGTGAATGTAAACATCTTTAAATATGTAGGGTCAATAATATCTGGCCTAAAGGATCTGATGGGTGGTGGCATCGGCTAAGCCATGCCCGATCCCAAACTGCCCATGAAATTCTTTAATCATTTTCACAGCTTGGTCCCGATCAATGCACTGAAGGTACACTCCCTCATAGTTCTTATGGTGAAGCACAAAGTTTTTGATCATGAAGTGGGTGCTTTTCATCCACAAGTCACGGCATTTGTTGGGAGGTAACCCCTCTAGGAATTTTTTGTTTAACAATAAGTACACCAAATCAGTGTACCATGGGTCTCGAGTGATAGACTCCACTGTGTATGTTTGATATTCTATGTGGGGAGTCTCTTCTGCCATCGCTCGACTTAGTCCCTGGCCTCGGACTATCTTCATGGGTTACATTTCTAAGTTGTATTCCTAGAGGATGGCCATCCATTTTCCCTATCTCCCGCCCAACTCGCTCTACATTAGCAGAGATTTCATAGCCTGGTCTGGGATGATAGCATGCACCTTTCTCCAGAGAATGTAATGCCAAAATTTCTTCATGGCGTGAAAAATATCAAAGGCCTACTTTTCCAATGATGAATACTGGAATTCAGTGTTCTTGAAGGGGGATCTCATGAAATCTATTGGTCATTCTTCCCCCTTGACCTTTTGGGTCAATACTATCATGATAGAATGTGGTGAAGAAGAGGAGTAAATGTAAAACGGGAGGGAGTAGTCTAGACTAGCCAGGACGGGTGCCTCCGTTATCATTTGTTTAATTTGGTTGAATGGCCATTTCTCTTTAAGACTCCACTCAATTTTAGTATCCTTTTTCATCATTTCATTGAGTGGATTTACTATCTCGATGAATCCAATGATGAACTGCCGAACAAAGTTGATCTTTCCGAAGAAAGATCGCATTTCTTTTTTTCTGTTGGGCATTTGCAAATTTAGCAGCACCTCAACTCTCTTAGTGTAATGTCCCCGCCAAGGAACCCATAAGGAATCAGGTCTTACGACCAAAATTGCAACTAATTTTTTTTTTTTTTCTTTTTAACATTACTACTCCACATTTACATTCCTTAAGGTTCCCTTAATGAATTTCATTTACTAACATATTTACATTACTTATCCAAATTAAATTTCATTTCTTTTCTTTACTTTCACATTTAGAACTTAAAA